>JBBPLU010000136.1:0-46563 GCA_038089935.1 Boletellus emodensis | reverse complement strand
ACAAGATTAGCGCTTAGCATTCAATATTATTCAATCGTGGACTCGACCAGATTCAGACATGTGTACTGTTCAGAACAACTTTTCCTCCGCTGTCACTGTCGCCTGGACCAACGTTGGACATGTCCTGTAGCGAGCACGCCAGCACCGAGCGGATGCCTCATCTCGAACCGCTCGATGCGCCAGACACGGAGACCGGCTCTGTACGAGATCTACTGGCGGCGCCTGCACCCCAATCCCCTCGCGGGACCTTACGACGCACGACACCAACCGTGGTCGTTTCAGCCAGCTCCTGGGGGATGTCGCGACGCCGTCGAAGCTCGGTCTCGTTCTCGAGGACAAGGGCAACGTCGCCCGCGATCATCTCGCGTCCGAGCGGACCTACCTTGCCTACGTGCGAACGAGTCTCGCGTGTGCCAGCGCGGGCGTCGGTAAGTCTGTTGCCGTGCGTTCCCGTCCTCGTCCGCTGAACCCTGGGTGATGGTGATGGGCCATGATGACGGCACAGCGCTGGTCCAGCTGTTCACGCTCGGCAGCGTGAAAGCGGGGACCACGCCCACGCCCACGCCGCAAAGCCCGTCGGCACGACGCTCGTCCTCTTCACGCTCGTCATCGCGTTTGGTACGCCATGCAGCGTCATCAACAGTTTGGGAGACGCGTCTCTCACTCGACCGCGACGTTGTCGTCGTGCGACGCACACACAGGGTTCGTGCGCTACTTTAGCACGCAGTCGGCGCTCGTGCGCGGATACTTTCCCGTGGCGCGGCATTCTGTCACGACGATCGCGTTCGTGCTCGCGTCGCTGGTCGGCATCGTTTTCGGTCTCGTTCTCGCAGCGACGCCGGGTTGATCCTACGTGCATCCATTCCATGTCCACTCACGCGACCGCGCGAGGACGATGCGGTGTGGCGGAGGACGACAGGCGTGTTTTTTGCGCGGTGTGGGCGCCGTGCTAGCCACGTGAGAGTGTAGTGACGGACTAAAATCTCGGGCCGCCGGGCCTCTAAGCTCATCGACCCTCTATGCTGCAAGGAATGGCCCACTCACGGAGCTGTCGGCGCATGGGTAGCCAATTCAACTCGGTAGGCAGTTTAGGAGGCGCTTCTCTCAACACTCCCGTTTTCATGTGGTACGCTTGGTTTCCTCGGAATGTTTGCAGGAAACTGTGCTGAGCGACTTGTTCCGGAATGCCGTACATGCATTAGGAGGAACATCGTGATTTGAACACTTGACCGTCGTCGTTCGTGGTTGACAGTGCTCTAGGGGAGTCTCTCAAGAAACGCGCTCTCTACGTTTGGTAGTCTAAAGACGACCTGCTCAAAGTATGCTGACGCGAACGCCAAGACCGCGGACATCGTGACGTCTATCTGCAAAACCGCACGAGGAACGCCGCGCGAGGTCGTCCGCCGTCAAGGAGCGCGTGGACGCGTTTACACCCCGTCCAGGTCCAAGGTCTTCAAGTTGTTAGAGATCGGGTAGCACCGCCCACTTTTCTTTTGCGGACACATTGTGGACTGGTGCGCGGACCCCATTCCCGAGGTAGGCGGCATTGTCTACGGTCGGCTCGCTGACTGCGCACGTCTCGCAACCGTTCTCTGTGGCATGTTCCGAGTCAGGCCCCGTTTGGCATCACTCGCACTATGGAACGTTCATCGGTGCGTGTACGCTTCCTTGCCACGTCGACGCACCACGCCCGCACGTGCCAGCATGGGGTCCTAACGCCCCCGGCGCACCGCATCGAGATGGGGGTGGCGTTGTCGAGCACACGTTTGATTGGCAGCGCACGTTGCTTCCATGATCGTCTGTTGCATCGGTCTCCCGGACCTTTGAAGATCGTGTTGCACGAGACTCGGTCGCTTGATCTACTCTCGCCTTCTTTTGCACCTTTTGACCGGGGAAACGGAGGCGCCCCTATGTGTTACGCGGACGAAGGAGGGTCTGCGATCCGTTTACTGTGGTGAAGTCCATTCGCTCGTGTCGAACACAGCAGAGCACATACAATGCGATGGAAATGTGTATTGTAAAAAGGCAAGTGAATAGACTCCCGGCTCTACACTGGGAAAGAGGAACCGTGGGGTATAAAATACGACAAGACTCGGCCAAACCGAGGGTGTATCACGCCAACGAGAACAGCTTCCGCATGACCTCGTGCGTGCCTTCTAGCGCGCCCACGTCATTGTGAGACCCTGTCAGAGTCTTCAAGAGCGCGATCGTCTCGCCAGACGCTGAGAAAGTGTCCATGACGCCAAAGTGAGGCATGTCCGTCTTGATCAGCAATCGCTCGCGTGCCGCGCGCTTGATCTCCGCCTGGGTCTGGTAAATCTCCCACTGCGTCTTCGTCCACGAGCCCGGATCGCGGGGAGGCGGATCCACGGGGGGCAAGAAAGGGTCCATGAGTGCGTCGAAGAGCGCGTCTGAATGCGTGTGCGAGATGTCGCTGTCGTCTTCCGCATGGACGATCAACACGGGCACCTTGATGCTCTGCAACGGACGCATCGTTGCGCGGTCAGGCCCGACACGACGAGAGACGGGGCGCTCACGGTGATGATGGACAACGTGTCGAATCGGTGATGAAGGAACGTCTTGTACAGTTCTGGAAGCCGTCAACGATGTGAGCCTGGCGTCGATCGCACGCACTCACCGGCGGCGCGGGGTACCATGGTCAAGGGGCGCATGACCGGGAATAGGCCGAATATGCTGTAGGTGTCCACGAGCGTATGCATGGACGTGAACGGCGCCATGAGCACCAAACCCCTGAATCGGGTCGCCTCTTCGGAAAGGGAGACAGCAAGGGACGATGCGACGGCAGTGCCTAGGCTGTGACCCACGACGAGCACGTCCTGTGGTGCTGCGCCGTGGGAGATCAGCCAGTCAAAGGCGGCACGGGCGTCTGTCGCCAGGCCACGTTGGCTCGGAGACCCAGGACTGTCTCCGAACCCACGATAGTCGATGGCAAGCACGTTGCACTGGAGCTTGGACGTGAACGCGCTGTAGTATCGGACGCGCCGGGGGACTGCACGGGTGGCGGCATTGCCATGCAGAAAGAGGATCGTGGGACGCGAACGCAGCGCCTCCGAGAGATGGGCCTCTGTGGCTGAGGGCGAGGGAGGGAACGACAACGCATGATAGTGAGGGTCAGACAGGATGAACCAGGCGCCGAGCGTGTGGTTGTCCGGGGTGGCGATCTTCAGGTTGAGGGTCCTCCCGGCTGTGGTGCCGCCGGTCGAGTCAGCCTTGTCGAACGGACCTGCAGAAAAGCAGTGAGGACATACGTGCTAGGCCGTAGCGCTCTGGTGCGTCGAAGCGTGCGTTCCACGGCAATTTCAACGCATTCATGTATATAGCACTGTGTGATCGCGCGACGCCGGGATGAGTGGGCTGGTTTCCCGTGGCAAGATTCCACTCACTTGGACTGAACGAAAGGAATGGTGAGGAGGAGTACGGCGAGGAGATAGACACCGCCCAGGACAGCAAAGAACGTCCTGGCGCGGGCAAGGATGGCTGATCTGTGGACGCCGGGTGGATGGTCCACGGGGGAGGTCATGAGGGTGTGAGCGAGAGGCGTGTTATGGACGATCTAAATCGGGATCGTCACCCTGCTCGGCTGTGCACTGGTGCTCACACGACCACTCGCCGTCTTGATACAGATGGCACGATGTCGCGTCGGACGACTTTGTTCTGCAGATGCACGGTCAACGTTTCGTCCTGTCTGGTCCCAGGCCGGGCCATGCTATCAAGATAAGGGCAGCATGTCGATGGGAAGATTGCTTGTTCGGCCCCACCGCTGTTTGGGCGCAGATTGGTGGGACGAGCGGTCGTTTGGGTCGTTTTGGCAACCCCTGGGACCTGACCATCAGATTCGCAGATGGAGAGATGACACCGAATTCAAGCGAGCACCCGGGAACTCGGTTCTCAACTACCCGCATCCTTCTCCAAGAGTTGTGCGAGCCCCTCCCTACCTGCAATATAATGCGATACCCTCTCAAACTGCTGGAATGCGGCGAGGGAGTCGTGTCACTGAAGTCACTCCTGGGAGTTTCAGACCGCGTCCATTGGCAAGACGGTCGGATGCTCAGTATCTTTACTCAAGTGACGCCGTGCAAGAAGTCTCCTTTATGAGCAAAGTACACCTCTAGCCGTTCTATCGGAAAACCCTTGCGGGACTGATGGTAAACTCCTGGTCGCCGCTTTGACGGCTCGGCAGTAGGACATGGGCGCATCGTATCGACCTAGTCCGCCAGAGGCTTTCGTTCTCGTCAAGTTTCAGAAAGTTGCTACAACGTTGTTGCGTAAATCTCTGATCATCTTTCGTTATCAAACGACGCTCATACGGGACAGATCACGACCGATCATCGGCGCGCAGGCAGTCACTCGACATATCGTTATCATGTTGTTGAGTTTCATCCTGGATATGTCGCATGCACTTTCACAGCCAAATCGTCCACCGTATCCTCGTCTATTCGAGTGATCGCTCAAAGTCGACGGGGGCGCGACCCCGGAGAGATTGGCTGCAGTGTGGGTGGGGAGGGGGAAGGCTCTCTGCTCGGCGAAGCCTATATGCTGGGCACGGCCAGCAATACCCACAGGCCGCTCGGCTCCTAGGGCCCTTCCGGACACCCAAAGGCGCTTTATCGCTGCCATGCGGTCCCCACGGTGGAACCGCTCCATCTCCGCACTGACTCTGGCCTCGTGTGCCTGGCAGTGAGAGGGCACTCAAGATTGAATGGGATGTTGTCGGTGTGCGGCGTTAAGTCACTACGGGTCTGAGAGGTACCAGGGGTCCTGGCGCAGTGGCTTGGAAAGGTGTCCACCGTCCACCACCGTGTCGGTCTTGCCCTCGTCGGTGCCTCTCCAGGCTCGCACTACTCCACCGTATTGGGTTCCTTGGGTGTGGAAGATGCAGGAGTTGGTGTCATCAAAGGCCACATACCGCACGAGGTAAGATGTGTCGCGGAGCGTTCAAGGCGGTAAGTAGGAAAGGAGAGTGACGCGATTCTAGCTTTTCCACGCCAAGAGGCGGTAGAGGGAAAGAGGAAAAGCTTTTGTTTTCGTGGACGGTTTGTGTCTGCCGTGTTCTTGGCGTGTCGCGACTTGTCCCTCGATGTTCCAAGCCTAAAACACTTGCGATCAAGGGTATGGCCGGGATACGAACAGACCCGTCGCGCTCACTATTTACTCAAGCACCTTTTGCCAAATTAGAGATGACGCACAATCACTTTCAACACGCCACACCGCTCTTCCATCCCTTTTTCTACACGGCCACTGCAGCCTTGTCAAACATTTCCAAGACTTGGGCCCTTCAACGCCCAAGGTAACCAAGACGGCCGTCACCGACGGACTCACTTTGTCACAGTCGCCGCTAGTGCTTCTTCATGCTGTTCCAGTTCGGCCCCGGTTAGGAGTCGACCCACGAGGGATCGTCGTGCTTGACTGAAAATTCCCGTTTCAGACTCCATGTTGGATCGTCCAGTTGACATTTGGGGACAGAAGTATTTGGATAACGAGGCTTATCAATGCAGTCCGTCAAACCCAGACTGAGATGTGTCGTCCTCATGCAACATCGAACGCTGTCGTACGCCCTCACGAAGAGTCCCAGTGCTCGCTTTACACACGACAACACGGTCAGCTTTCCGCTTTGACTGCTTCACAAGTCCGACAGTAGATCGACGGTCGACACCCGCGAGAGACCGCATGTGTCATACGACATCGCCTGCTTGCTTTCAGAGGCTTGACAACACGGACACCGGGCGGCAAGGGACTGGGAGCTCAAAGTCATCCGCAGTTCTTTTTGCGCAAGTCCATCACCGTGTGCGCAAAACCGAGCTCGTCGCCAGGACGCTTGCAAGCACTTGGACTCACCTATGCACTCGAACTGGGACGAAGTGGCACTTCCTTCGAGCGAAGCGTCAAAGTTGCTTCGCTTCGACAGCAACACGACGCAAGTATAGCCTCCAAAATGCGTCAATTTATGGGGTAACGAGTACATTCCCTGTGCGAACTTGAACGTTGTGGGGGGGTGTACAATGCGGTAGACATGTTTTTATACAACTACGTGTTCCTTTTTGTGCGCGGAGAACGTAGACATTCTCCTGGCCCCGTGCAGGGGTAGACGAGCACTGTAGTATGTTCGGACGCTTTCCCGATCCAAGTCACGCCAGCGAGAACAGACTCCGCATGACCTCGTGCGTGCCTTCCAAAGCACCCACGTCACCGTGGGACCCCGTCAGAGTCTTCAAGAGTACGATCGTCTCGCCAGGCGTCGAGAACGTGTCCATCACGCCAAAGTGGGGCATGTCTGTCCGGACCAACAACCGCTCGCGGGCCTCCCGCTTAGTTTCGACTTGCATATGAAATGCGGTCCGCTGCTTCTTCGTCCACGCGCTGGGATCGCGCGGAAGTGGGTCCACCGGGGGCAACAAGGGGTCTAGAAGCGCTTCAAAGAGGGCGTCTGAATGCGTGTGAGAGATATCGCCGTCGTCTTCCGCATGCACGATCATCACGGGCACCCTCACTCTCTGCGATGCATGTTCGACGGTCAGGTTCGCATGCCGAGGGACGGGAAGCTTACTGTGATGATGGACAACGTGTCGAATCTATGACGGAGGAACATTTTGTACAGTTCTGGAGACGATCAGCAGCGCTCCCGTCTCCAACGTGCACACTCACCGGCGGCGCGGGGTACCACGGACAACGGTCGCAAGACCGGGAACAGGCCAAACAGATTGTAATTGTCTATGAGGGTATGCATGGACGTGAAGGGGGCCATCAGCACGAGCCCCTTGAACTGGGTCGCCTCTTCGGAGAGGGACACGGCAAGGGACGACGCGACGGCGGTACCTAGGCTGTGTCCGACGATGAGAACGTCCTGTGGTGCCGCACCGTTGGAGATCAGCCAGTCAAAGGCGGCGCGAGCGTCTGTCGCCAGGCCACGCTGGCTCGGAGACCCAGGGCTGTCTCCGAACCCACGGTAGTCGAGGGTGAGGACGTTGCATTCGAGTCTCGACGTGAAGGCGGTGTAGTATTGGACGCGCCCGGCGGTTGCGCGGGTGGCGGTGTTTCCGTGCAGGAACAGCATCGTGGGACGTGAACGCAGCGCGTCGGAGACATGGATCTCTGCAAGAGAGGGTGAGGGCGGGAACGGCAAAGAGCGATAGTTGGCGTCGGACAGGATGAACCAGGCGCCGAGCGTGTGGTTATCCGGGGTGGTGATTCTGAAGTTGAGTGTTTTGCCGGCTGCGTGCAGCAGGTGAGCCCAAGTCCAATGAGACGCGTGTCGTCGTCGACGTACGTGCCAAACCATGGCGCTCTGGTGCGTCGAAGCGCGCGTTCCATGGCAATTTCAGCGCGTTCATGTATATAAGGCTTCGGACGTAAGTGGACGCGAACCGCGGCAAATATAGCGCCTGCTCACTTTGACTGGATGAATGGGACCGTCAGGAGGAGCACGATGAGGGCATAGACGCCGCCCAAGACGGCAAAGAACGTCCTGGCGCGCGCGAGGATGGTTGGCTTGAGGACGTCGCCCTGGGAGGAGGCCATGGTGCGAGAGATGCTGTCGAACGAGTTGGCGCGGGTATTTATGTGGCTCTGGCCACAGCACGCCTGCTCACACGACCTGTCACTGATTGGCCAGCGATCGGGTTCTTCGGCCCCTGCGAATGGCGCGTCGCGTTTCTGTCGTGTGCACCGAATTCGTGTCACACGACCAGACATGTCCATATGAGCCCTGGCTTCATCTCGCACGCCTCTTTGCGCTCGTCGCCTGCTGTCGCGATAAGGGATGGCGCCATGGATGCTCAGGCCGCTCCTCCTCCACCCAACGCTTGTTCATAGGACCACACAGGAGATCATGCCAGCATCTCCGCAGTCTGGCTCCAGATATAGTTGGTGGTGGTTCGAGCGCACCATGCCGAGCGCGTCCCTGTGGGGTCGCGCCAGTTCCGGCCTTGTCTCGTCCCGCGGTCAACGTTCTGGTCGGCCGACCTGGAGGACGCCTCCGACCACCACGGCGGTATCGAAACGCGTGCTTATCGATACACCCACCTGTCGGACGGCCGTGGGATCCTGTCACTGGCGCAGTCCATAAAAACACCCATCGCATATACGAGACCACAGGCCATCAGGAAGCAGATCCAGAGGTCGACCGGCGGCGATGCGCTGACACCCTGGAACATACCTGTCCGTGCGCGCGAAACGCGGATGGCCGCAACCAACCTCACCAAGTGGCGTTTTGATGGGGGGGCGCCTAGTTTGTCACACACCCCCACGGAATGAGTTTGAACCCTCGTCCGGCACCACGGGAGACGTTCCAACTTGGAAGCTCTCCAACGCTCGGTTGTGCCGCTCGTGTGCGTCGCCCCGTCAACTGACTGTGTTCATCACTGGCGGATGGGAGGGGCGTGCTTGAGGAACATTTCCCATGGATGGACGGATGGATGGGCCCACCTCGTCGCAACTGGATCCGAAGCCGCCCCTCAAGAGACGCCACACATGCTCTTATCGTCGCTGAAAAGGCGTTGGAGACCAGAACGGGCGTCGTTTTACGCCCGCAAAAAGCTTTTCTAGCGTTCAAACTTTTGCGCCGCTGGGCGGTATCGCCAGCTCCACCAGGTATGCCACTTTGGGATCTATGAATCATATCACCCATGCCCTGGTCCCTGGTCCACGTTGCAGCAGGGGTTCCAGAGCGGTCGAGCCTCATGTCAATACGGATCTTTGCCTAGAGGTATGCTTCGTCAGCAGACTTTGGTCATTCAGAGTTATATTCGTAGGTTTCGTCATAAACATGCAGCAACATTTCTGATTAACGGTAAACAGGTCATGAAAATAAAAATGAAATAAAAACAAGGCGTAACACGTTGCGCGAAAACAGCGCGCCTCAATCATTAGTTGTCGTGTGCATACCACCGGCAATATATTACATCCGTTGGTCCGGCTTCGTCGACTTCTCATGCAGGATATAGATGGCCGTGTGTGGCCATGAAGCTCAGGTGCAGGCGCCATCGTTGGTCCAGGCACCAGAGGGACCTCGAGCGTTGTATCAGCATCGCCTCCCCCTACCAACCCATCGAACCTGGACGTACCTCCCGGCACCTCATCCTCGTTCCACGTAGTCGCAGTCCAGAGGTCTCCACTAGGGTCCCCATCAGCACACCACGACCGTGGGAAACGTGAGGAGAGCGCGCTCACTTGTAAGTAGCTGTGTTTCCATTAACGTACTATAGGGACGAAGACGCGTGAGCACGAGCATACAGCATGGCATGGCGTCAAGTGGCAACTTACAACGTTGTCGTCCACCCACGCAGCCACGCCAGCGCAATTGCCCGAGGTAGGAGTACCCGTCGGCGACACAGCCGAGGTCGAAGAGGTCGTGGGAGTGCTCGTCGGCGACACGCCCGAGGTCGTTGGGGTCGGCGGCGGGGCAGAGCTCGAGACAGGCCAAGTGCTCCCTCGGACAGTCGCGATCCACGCCGAGTTCGCGTCGGGGTACTGTCCGCATCCACGTCCGACATCAGTCGCGCGCGCCCAGAACCCTGCGCCAACGTACCTGCCACGCCATCACGCCAGCGTCTGGCGCGTGGCCACACGTGAGCTCTGCGCGCTCGTGGCGGACAAAAAGAGCGTTGGGCACTCACCCCATCCCTGTGCGGCGGCCTGTGCGACGCAGGTGGAGAGCGTCCCCGGATCCATGTAGCCGGTGCTAGCGTCTGCGCCCGTGGCTGGCTTACCGATCACGAGCTTGTCAAGAGAAACACCGTTGGCGGCGATCTGAAAGAGAGCGCTCTCGGGCCAGTTTGTCGAGGAGGTCGTCAGCAGGCCCTCGCACGTGGTATATTCCGTCGCGCCTTCTGTGATCGTGTGAGCAAGTTTTCAGCGCGTCAGACACTCGATCTTGTAGCTCGATCTGCTTACGGTTGTAAAACTGGGTGATCGATCACCGAGTCAATGACGACGACGACGAGCGGAATGAATTACGAAAACGTACTTGGACGTTGTACTGGAAGAACGATCAATCGAGCGCACGACATGCAGTGCTGGCGTGTACTCACCCAGTCGATCATAGAACCGACGCTCTGATCGATTGCGAGATAGCCTCCTCCGGTCCATATGCTGGGCGATAACCTTGTTTCGAGTCAGTGCACCCACGGTCGACGTCCTCCGACTCAACTCACCATGGTGCAACGGCTGCAAAGCACACGTCAGATCATCCTCACGAACGGAGAGCAGGAGACGACGGACGCGCGTGAGTGAGAATATACTCTCCCTGGGGTAATTGCGCGCGGAGCTGAGTCGTAAAGCTGATGAGCCACGTCTCGGCAGACCCGCCCCCGGTTTTGAACGCGCCAAAGTCCTAAGCACACGGACGCGCAGGTCAACATCCCGTCTGCCGAGAGAAAAGCGCGTGACGGTACCTCGTAGTCGACGTCGATGCCTTGCACGCCATATTCTATCACCCAAGCGGCCATCGTGTTCGCCGTGCCCACGGGGTCGACCCCCGAAGACGTTGGCGTCTCGGTGGACCCAAACGCCGACACGATCAGCGAGATCCCAGCGCTGTTGTACTCCGAGAGGTAAGACGATCGCTGGCTTGCCGTCAGCTCCTCCCAATTCTGTGCCTGGTCGGTTGAGCCTGCGGTTAACAAAAAGGTGATGGCGCTAAACGTGTGGCAATCCCGTCAGTCGCGCCACAAACACCGTCGGACGGAGAACACTCGCAAGACGTTAAAGCCCTTGCGCGGGGGATGAGCACACATTGACGCGAAAGCGTCTACGTGGGGCTTACATTGAGGTCCGAGGAGGAGGGGAACGGGTTGGTCCACCTGTCGTTGTAAACGACAAAGCGCGGCGCTGCCGGGGTCGATCTCTTCAAGACATCACGGGCGCCAGGGCTGAGGCGTCGAAGCTTGTCTGCCAACGGAGCTGCTTGCAGCAGTCCAAACAAGGAGAGCAAGACCAAAAGTACGCTCAATCCAGCGTGGGAGACCATGGCTATCGGGACGGGGAGTAAGTGGAGGCGCCAGAGGACTGCAAGCACAGCTGCATCACACGACATTAAATATTCCAGCTCGACCCGACACCCGTGATTTCGGGGAAAACAGGAACGGCGTGAAGGCAGAGCGTGAGGTCATGTCACCAGATCTCTCTGGAACTAGGTATGATTGCCCCAAGTGATGCTGTTGAGGTGTCATGGCTCTGGTGAGCAACCGCATAGCTCGGCTAGCGTACCAATAATGTCAGGTGCTCCGTTAAAGGTACCCGGAGGCGTCAGTCCGACGTAGTGGTGGGTCACCGGGAGCGCAATCATGTTGGCACCGCATGGTGAGAAGGGGTGATGACCGACTCGGGGGTGCAGAGTGTTCCCAAGTCGGTCATACCCCTTCTCGCCGGTACCACATGATTGCACCCGTGGAATGATTTGACGACTCGACTTGCGTAGCAGCCCGTATGGACATCCCTTTGTCCGCCTTCTGCAATCCACGGGCGGCACCCTCAGAAAATGTGCCTGATTAGGATTGACGAGTACATGAAAGCACGGTTAACTCGGGCAGGTTACGAAATATATTGTGACTTTGAGTGACAGACACAGGGTGACAGGATGCTAATCTGCGATAAGTGAGCGACATCAAGATAGACAAGGACAACCCAACTCCTTGCCTACGGGTCACGCGGCCACTGCCACGTCTCGATGGAGGACGGACGGGTCACAAGGCACGAGCAGCGTTGCCTCGAAACGACAGATTAAGCCACGGGGATCGTCCTTTCATGGTATCGTAAAGTAAGAACACCGACATAACCGAAGAGGGGAATCTGTCCAAAGCCATGTGGTAGAACGACACCCCCAGATTGTTGAGACATGCAAATTTCACCCGCACGACAAGTGCGCATGATATCAAAGTCACTTGACAAGATGTGGGCCGCTGTCGTGCAACGTGAGACATATGTGGGAAGACGGCAGAGAGGACATACGGGTTAGCCGGCATTGCAAGGCAGGGCAGGAAGACCGAGCCTTGCGCTAAGCAGGGCCAATCTCTCCTTGAGTTTCGCGACATCCACTGTCGTCCGACCTTGCTGCTGCGCCGTCTCTGCATCCGACTGTGCGTTTGTGACGAGCGCTGGATCGTCGACATCGAGGTGCTCCTTGGCATGTTGCTCAGCGTCAAGGTCGCGGGGGGCGATGTCGGAGAATCGAATGGTGGAGAGCACAGAAGAGATGCTACGGAGTTCCTCGAGCTCCGGGGAATCCGGTTGCTGAGAGTTCAAGAAAGACCCGATCGCAGCCGCTGCCCCACGCAGGCTGCCAAGTTCTCGCCCGAGAGGCACACCGACATCGGCGAACCCAGCGTCAAAGCCAGCTTGCAAAAAGGCTTCTTTGCCTCCAATGATGCCATCTCGGTAGCCGGACTGCGACGAGACATGGGCGTTGGGTGCGACAGAGAAAGACGGGAGCTCACGTTGGTGAATTCGGAGGCAAGCTTGGTCCACTCGGCGTCTGGGACGTGGTCTCCCTGCGCGTCTTCTTCCCATGGCGAATCGGCGTCCATGTTGTCGACGCGAGAGCCGGACTCTGTGCGGCGAGTCAACTTGGCAGGGAATCGTGATGAGCTCCTCGACAACACCCGGACCGCGCATGACCGACCACATCCATGGGTTTCAAGAGACCATCTCGAAACGTATGGCTTGAGTGACAAGTTCGATGCGAGCGCTGGACCCGCTCGGACGACGCATCGCCGTCAGTACCCCCTCCTCCGCTCGCTATGGCACCCTCGCACGAGGTAGACCACCCGGTCGAGTCAGCGTCTCCATCAGCGATGTCCTTCCCCCGCTGCCGTCCAGCAGATGAGCGCAGCCTTCCCTTTTTCTTGTCCTCTACCGTTATCCTCGCGTGCCAGGGATTCACACCAACCACCCCTCGATGCTCCCCTCCTCCTGACCACGACCCCCCCCCCCCCCCCCCCCCCCCCCCCCCCCCCCCCCCCCCCCCCCCCCCCCCCCCCCCCCCCCCCCAAAGTCAGCGACGACGTATCACACCGCCCTCAAGATCGTGTCCGACACCTGGGTGGGCGACGCCCACACGCCATCTACTCATCCCTGAAACATTGCTGCAGTCCCTGTTTGCGCTCATCCGATCGCTCGGGGACAGTTTTCTTCACGTATCTTGGACAGGCGGATGGACGATCCGCTATTGTCATCCGAGAAACGGTGGCAGCTTCGAGTTTACCCTCCTCGCCGAAAGAGGAACGAAATCTGCACCCGGGATAAATGTCGAGAACGTGTTGGTATCCATGCCTCCGGAGGTGCGATGGGGATACTGCAATGAGCTTGGAAGCAGAGGCCAAGATACGAGGGAAGCAGAAATGGTCAGGGAGCCGAAAAAGTTGGGTCGACTAGAAGACATCTATAATAGCTGATGCTTGTCTATGCGAGCAAGGCCCGACCACATCATCCACCGCCAAGGCCGACTACCCTTCATGATCGTCGCTCTTTTGAGCAACTGCGGCCCAACAAAAGTGTCCACAGCCCGCCGCACAAGGATGTCCTGCCATACCCTTCCCTCTCGCCCGCTCTTTCACTCCCTTGCTATCTTCTGCCTCATTCTCACCGTCCTTCACCCTCTCCAGTTGCCGCCCTCGTGTCAGCAAAGGCATGGGAAGCTCGACCATCGGACGTTCCATGTAGAATCGTCTATAACATTCTTGATGACCGCCGTGCGAGCACACAGAACACTGAAAAAGAAGGGTCCGGACGGGAAGATGACTTTTTTTTTGGTTCAGTCAGTTCCCACCACGCGGGTCAACATGCCTCGCAAAACCACGCACCAGATCGAACATCTCACCACGGCCTCCTTGCACGTGGTACAGATCGAATGTGTCGCCTTCATAAACGGGTTCCTCGACCGCATAGCAACCACGGGTTTGCGGCACTTGCGGCATGCGGTGTAGATGACAGTCTCTAGCTGTGAGGAAAAGCGAGTGAGAAGGGATTCGCCCGAAAGCTTTGGAACACACTCTGGTCTTCTTTTGCACTTCTTCCACGCGGGAGTACTTGCGCATGTACGCTGCGCAAGCGTGAAGCCGATGTCGCACCAACATGTCTAGCCCGACCCAGTCAAGATGCTTGGTTCCATCGGCCTTGTTCACAGCTCACTCACCGACGTACGCCTCCACAAACTGGATCGTCCGGCCGAGGCTCAGCTTGAGCTCCTCTGGAGCCACCAGCGCGAGCATCGCACACATCTGAACATCACCCTGGTCGTGCAACTCTCATTAGCACCGTGTACCCTCCGGCAGAAGAGCGAACAACTAGCCTCGTCCGCGTACTCTTCCAAAGCCTCACGTAGCGCGCGCCAGCCCACCTCCCGCAACCGACCTTCCTCTTCCACCACCTCGATCTTACGCCGATGGCTCATTTCTGCCCAACTAGCGGATTCCTTGTCCTCCGCCACAACATGGTCCCCGCTTTCTTGCTCCCGAATCGACGCAGCAATGACCGTCTCAACGCTGCTTGAACTGCCTGTTCTCGGTAGCGTACCATGCAGACACTGCGGCGAGCGCATCGCAGGCGGCACGCTCTGCGACGCTCGTGCAGGCGACAGCAACGGCGCCGCAAGCGACGCTACCGTCGAGCTCCGGTTCCGCATCTTCCATCGCCTTACGTTCGCGCACGAGTTCTTTCGCGACCTGGACCGCGTCACCGACCGTGGTTTCGCTGCCACCGCGTGATTGTGGTCGAAACCGTTATCCCCCTCCGAGTTGTCGCTCCGTTCGCCATCCGAATCTGTTGACACCGGAGAAGGACTCGCGTCGTCGTCTTCCACGTGCCTGCTCAACCTCGACAGCGGTCTCGGTCCCACAATCGCACCCATGCACGGCGTTTGCCCCATTTCCTCTTCCTCCTCCCCGTCTTCCTCGTCGTCGTCCGACCACTGTTGTTGCCCCGCGAGGCGAGAGAGCGGACTCGGGTGCGCAGGCCCCACCCGTCCGACGCTCATGCTCCGCGCCTTGCTCCTGGATCTCACGTCCGACATATGCGACGGTGACGCCATCTCGACGTGGTCCACCTCGCTCCCGTCCACGACGCTCTCGCTCGCGACGCCGTCCGACGAGTCCGAGTCATCAAGCGCGCCCTCGCCAACGTGCCGCAGGCTGCCCCTGTCACTCACGCTCGCGACGCTCGGACTCTCGCTCGGGGCACTCGCCACGCGCGCAAAGACCGACGGCCGGCGGACGTGCGTGTGCACCAGTGGCGTCGATGTGGTCGAGAGGAGCATCGATGGCCGCCTCTGCACGACCGTCGTCGGCGTCATCGTCGTCGTCGGTGGGAGTGCGGGCACCGGCGCCGGTGGCAGGGACACGGGTACATGACGTGGCGAAGACGATGCCGACGACGCCGGCGTCATGTTGCGCGAGTTGGGGGGAGGCTTTGTCGGTAGTGGTGGTGGCTGGACCTCGGGATGATGTCGGACGTGTTTGCGGTCTTCATTCGATGCCGAACGTGGTGGTTGTACGTGATGGTGGTGACTAGCGCGCGATTGAGATGGGGAATGCAGGGGTGATGGAGCGGACTGGACGGTAGCATCGGCAGACAGGGCGCGATAAGAGGCTCGTTTGGAGACTGGACTGTGGATACTTGCGTTTTCGTTTGAGGGAAGATTGCCTGGCGCTGAGACCGAGTGAACAAGCGGATACGGCAGGTCAGCCCTGCTGGGGGGCTGCAAGGAGGCGGTCACAGAGTCCGGGACGATGTCTGTCAGCAGCGATCCCAACAACATCCAGGCTTGAGCAGCATGTATATTCCCGGCTTGTACGGCAGCCTGTGAAAGATGGGCCTCCAGTTTCCCCGTGCACTTGACGATCCGAGATACATGGACTCACCTCCGCGTTCAGAGCGCAGACATCTCTCTTCTTTGCCGGCTTGTCGGGTACAACATAGCCCTTGGCAAGCCTCACGAACACATCCGGCCCGGTACTTTCAGGTGGAGGACGAACATACATCCCCATGTTCTGTAAACAAGGCACGCGGCTTCTGTCTCCCAACGCCTTCAGCCTCTTCTTCCGGTCAGCGAGCAGCGAGCGACGATCGGGGTGACTTGTCGAAGAAGATCCATGAGTAGCCCACCGAAGAGGACAAGATCGTGCTTACACATCGTCATAGGGCACCTCCCACTTTCCCTTCTTGTCGGCTACGAACGCGAGCGCCCCATCTGCGCCGTCGACGGCATTCCAAGCCAGCGCAACTCTCGGTACCGCATCAATAGGTCGATGCGAGTATCTCAGGTCGATCTGCGCAAACGTCCCAGACGCATGCTGAACCCAGACTGCATGGGAGTCGCGTAACACGATATCTGACATACGACGCGCAAGGATAAATCTTAACCCAAACGCAGCGCACAAAGACGAACGCGCACCGGTCACTGCACCGTCGGAAGCACACGTGTCGACGGTCCACTTGGCGATCCATCCACGACGGACGTCCCAGATCTCGACCGTCTCACCGGCCAGGGCTGCTCTGCCTTCTCCGTCCTTGAGTTCGGACGCTGAAACAGCTCCACCGAGCGCACCGGGTGTCGCGTTCTGCATCCGAGGACTTGCCAGAAGCTCTGGGTTGCTCCCGACACTGAATTCCGCATTCGAAACCAGCGCCACTTCGCAGGGATAATTAGGCCGCCAGAGAACACATCTGACCGGGTATGACGGGTGCAGCACGTATGTTGGTTTGTTCACCATGTGTGTCGTGCTGCTCGACCCTGGGAGATCCCACACCTGTTGCAGAATGATCGCATACGAGAGTCGCGCAGGATACGAGAGGGAGATACCTTGACAGTGTGATCGAGGCTACCACTGACGATCCAACTCCGTTCCAGCTGCGTAGGGACGTTGTCTGCTCCCTTGCTCGTGACCCAGGTGCTGCACCAATCCAAGGCGAGGATGGGCCCTGTGTGCGCTACGGGCAAGCGATCCAGCTGACCACGTTGGCCCATTTGCAGGTCCCAGCGGTATATCGACCCGTTGTCGAGACCGACGACGGCTTGTAGGGGATGGGAGAGGGTGGGCGAGAACACGAGGGACCGGACACACGTCGGGTGGTGGATCTTCATCACTGATCGCGACATGTCCCGTAGGTCCTACACGTCGTCGGTCACAGCACGACGGCAAATCGGAGGGGGCACGTACCCAGATGCGCATGTCACCGTCCGCAGAGCCCGTGATGCAATAATATGGGACGATGGTCGAGCAGGAGAGCTTGTGGATAGAGCGAATGTGGTTCTTCGTCTTTCGTTCTCGAGGCATGTCAGTCGCGAAAGCAGACGGTCGACGACACCTACCGTACTTGGTGTTCCCAGCCTTGTCCAAGTCCCACATGATGAGGTCGCCGTTCCTGGCGCTCGTCAGTATCTTGTTGTTGTAATCTGCCCGGGAAACATGAGAGCGTTCCAAAGGAACTGCGTCGCAAAAGAAACACCAACTGCCGCTGCACCACGCTACGTCAGTGCTCGCACTCTCGATCTTGAGCCCGCTCCCGTCCCAGAGATTCTTGGACGACTCCACGCGATGACCGCCACGCCCGACAGCCCCCGACTTTGGGTCCGAGGTGGTCGTGTCTGCGGGGTCAGACAAGCGAAGGACGCGCAAGGCTGGTTTGCCGTCGTCAGGCGAGACAGAACGGACGATGAGCGAGCGGACGCACATTCTCTTCCTGCGACCACACACCTCACGCCGTCTCCGCTCTTGGCGACCGTGCCGCCCGTGCTGGTGGTCACGCGGGGAAGACGCACGCTCCGACTCGGGCCCTGGTACCCATGAAAGCGCGCATCCGAGAAGAGATCGCCAGGAAAAGATGCAAGCGGTGGGGGTGCCGTTGCGGTGAACGTCGAGGAGCGTCTCTGGATCGTTGACTGCATCTGTCCTTGCTCGCCGTCAGCGCGACAGCTCGGTGTGCCCGATTTGGAACTCTTGAAAATGGGGCGCAAAACATTACTGAAATGCGATGGGTATCCAAGACAAGTACAAGACATGCAAGCGTCGCGAATGCGACTACACGGTCAGATCAACAAGTATAGATCAAGCGGGCGCTAGCATCGGGGTATCGTCGGTCTCCACTTTCTAGTCATACAGGTGCGGCAAATCCGAGCATGAACGCGATGTCGTAGAGCACCACGTTTTGTGCGAATAGCACCCTTTGTCAAACCCGTGAACACGGACAAAGTCGTCGTCGCGGCATCCACACTTAAAATCTCGATGAGCGTCGAACTGTCCGTTCCCACAGCTCAAGGCGAGCTAGGAGGGCAACAGTGTTTTCCTCCGAGAACACCGACGGTAGTGTACGAGGTCCGGATGGATTTGAAGTTCGCCGCCAGACTAGTTCGTCCACTGAGCCAAGGAACCCGACCGCACGAGCAATGGAAGCCATGTCATGTTGTTGAGTCGAACATGGAGGGGACAGAGTACGTTGTGGCAATGCGGGTACTGGCGACGGAGCTGAGGAGCTGATCATGGAGGTTATGGCACTTGGTGATAAATTCAACGGATGCGCAAGGGCCTAGCGATACAAAATATTCAGCTTCCAAATACGCAAGGACGAGGACCACCCACGCCCAGTGCCCTCTTTGCCGCATCTTCGGAGAGGCTGACGATTTCGGTAGGCACACCCGAGGGTAGAGGCGTCGGAGGCATAACAACACCTGACTGTGCCTGGGAACCCTTTTCTCGTGTTGCAACGCGTCCATTATTCTTGTCGAGCTTGATCTTGTCAGTCTTCACAACGGTTGGGGAAACTTGTGCTTGATCCCGTATTTCGGTTCCCAGACGCTTGGTGACGAGAGCCTGGAGTTCGTCGTATTGTTGACGAAGGGATCTCACTTCTTCGTGGGCACTTGCAAGTGCTGCATTCAACTCGTCAAACGAGAGGGACTGGTGCAATACGATGGGTGAAACGTCCTCCTGTGACGCGCCGTCAGTAGCCGATGCCAAAAACGACAGGACCGACTTTACCACTTTCGCTTCCGTCACGTTGTTATAGATTGCCGCCCAGGGTTGATTTCCGAACGTCGAGCTGCGCTTGTGCCCGGTGGTTGCGTGTTCAACCAGCCTTGGCGACTCCGAACGTGAAGAGACGGACGAGGAGGTGCTCTCCGGCGAGTGGGGCTCATCGTCACTGTCACCCTCATCATTAGAAAAAGTAGGGGACCGTGCCCGCGTGTTATGATGGTTCGGGGTGTTCTGCGATGCAAACATGAGACGAATCTTATCAAAGTCCAGTTTTCCTGAAGCATCCCTCAATGTGACGTTTGCTTGGGGGCGAAGACGGTTCGTTGGGTGCTTTGCTGGGTGTTCGTCAATACCATCTGAAGCAAGGAGATCTACGAGGGCTTCGAACGCGTCGCTTGAGACTGCACTTCGTGTCTGAGATGGGGTGGAGACCAAGTCAGACATGCCAGGTACACTTGAGGCGGAGCCACGCTTGAGGTGGGGCTGTTGCACAGGCTTTATGTAACCGGTCCCAAACAGCACCTTAGTACGGTATCTTCCACCACACGTCCAAGCATGGACACGCCCGCCCGCAGGCGCTGAATCGGGAGTACAGGACATGACCGCGAACGCGTAGACTTCTGCACAAGAAACGGAGGATGGTGGCCATGGACTGCATGTCGACTGATACCTCACAATAACAATGCCAGCGAGCGACGCTGAACGTCTTGATCTGCTGCGTCCCATGTGTCGCACTCGAACGCCACGAGATAACAAGCGCTTTGCTAGCCTGAGGCTCTCAATCCTGCATCAGGCACGCATGGCGGAACAGGTGCCTGCTCCAGTCACAACAGTGTCGCGGTTCGCAAACTCCGCTCGGACGTTCGTGCACGATGGCAAACCCGTGGTTGGTATGTGACACTGGGATTCGGTGCTCGTTTGAATTCACAGTGCTCTGGGGTAGACAAGAAGAGGTCAAAGAGGTCGTCAAGGCTTCTTGTGAACGCTGACAGATGGTCGGACTAGCCAAGTCATACAGTCGATCCCATAACAACGCGTGCCAAGTAAATGCTGACTGCAACAGCTACAAGGTCCCACATGGCGCCCCGGTAGTTTTTATGGCACCTGGTCCTATTCTCTCGGTCGTGTCCCTTTCAAACACAGTCAATCTTTGAGGATCTTCCACTCCGCAGACACCGCGGAGCGTTTCAGCGCTACACCACCCGTCGTAGGTCTGATTCACCACACGACTATGCGACTTGATAACCTCGGGTAAGTACGGACATGATAGACTTATACACAAGGTTTGACAAGTGGTTACAAGGGTATTTTTGAAGACCGGCGTGCCAGTCTGAGTGCCCTGGTATAAGTATGGATGAGATCCTGCCGGGGACACCTACCCGTTTCTTCACTTTGTGATCCTTACCTTTAGTTCTCGTGCGTTGCTCTGGGTTTCCTACAAGCGGCGGTCCTAAAACATGGGCAACTCTAACTTCACACTGGACAAGGCGGAGCTGCTGGCAAAGCTGTTAGAAGCCACTCTGAATGGTGAGATAGCGCTTTATGATGGGGAATCGTAAGGCAAGCATGATGAACAACCATTTTGCCAAGGCTTCTCGTTGTTGATGTTTGGAGGGACAATCTGGGCGCTGGTATCCCAGCGTTCCACTGACAGGATGAACCGAAAGATGATCGCGACGGCATGCACGTTGCTGCTGTTCAGCACAGCGGTGTGTATCTTTTTGATCTTCCGACCAAGCGCAAGGCTGACTTCTCGGGGTCACAGCATTTTGTGATCGATATCATAAGAGCCGTGGAGGGCTTCGTATTATATCGAGATACCTTCTCGGGAGGGCCTGTTGGTTATTTTTCGGAGGTGTCGCAATGGACGTTCGTTTACAAGGGTTACGTGTTGGCTGCGCAGACGCTCGTGGGGGACGCCGTCGTCGTGGGTTTCTCTGTGCTCAGGTAAACCCAAATACTGATTCCGTCACTGCAGCTCTATCGCTGCTATATGGCATGGCAATCTAAACTTGTCCTGATTCTACCCGCAATGCTTTGGTTTGCTGTTGGCGGTGCGCATGTCTCATTGTGACGTGAACGCTATTGTTGACGGTGTGCCCGAAGTAACTGGAATTGCATGTCCCTCTACTGCATTGCAAGAGAAGGAAAGCAGGGTCCTTGGTGTGACTCTCTCGAAATGGTTCACGTCCTTCTATGTGTCGACGTTCATGACCAACCTATTGGCGACTAGTACGTACCTGGATGTTGAGTGCTTCGGAACTTTTTTTTTCATCGTTCCTTTTTCAGTTTTATTGGTTTACCGCATCTGGTCTGTTCACAAGAAGGTAGCGGGACTGCCTGGTCGCAAAACGTCTCCGCTGCAACCCATGTTGCACGTCATCATCGATGCTGGCATGATCTACTCGTTCACTCTTCTCGCGGCGTTGATTTGCTTTGCAACCGGAACCAACGGTCAATACGTCATGCTAGACATGGTCAGCCGTCATCGCTGATGTTGATCGTTATACTGAAGCATCGTCGACCGCCAGATCACGCCCATCATTTCTATTACCTTTTATATGGTCATCATCCGTGTCGGGGTGACGAACTGGACGAACGGGTCAACGGACATACATGCGTCTGCAGGCGTAGCCACCCGCAACGTCGACGCTAATGAAGGAAACAGAATCCAAATCCACGTCGAGAGATTCACGGAATACAAGGTCGATCACCACCAATGCACTCCGGTCGCTAGCAGAAACCATAGGGCCGCGGTATGACTTTACTTGTTTGATGATCGTTTCTTCGCCCTCATTTTTCTACACCCAGGCTATTGCATTCCCGACGCCGTGGACGACCTTCTCTTAAAGGGTCGTCGGGGACCTGACGCATACCCGATGCCGCTTTATCGCTCCTGTTGTGGTTGTTCTTTCTGAGAACGATGTTGTGCAGTACGTCGTGCCAGGCCAGTTTGATGGTGGTGACGCGCGCTGCCCCTCCTTTTCTCTCTGATACCATTCCTGTCTCTGGCATCCCGATTAGACGCAAGGACGATGGACTCTGGGCAGGTAAACAATAAGGTTGTAACTCGAAGCACACTTTCGTCGAACGTTTCCTGGGACATTGAATCCCAGCGGCTACATCCGGGAGGTCGGAAAGATACGCTGTACGAGGAAAACCGATCGAGACGTGCCACCCGGTTTTCAATGTGCTGTTTCTTGTGCGAGAATACTGCTTGCGTTTTGTGTCGACCGTTTTTATGAATGGGACGCTATCGTCATGCTTGTGGTGGTCGACCTGACTGAAAGAAATTTCCGAAATAGATTGTTTCAAGGCACTTGAAATAGTTGGGGAGCCTGGGCAGGCGAAGCGTGCCCCGGTTGGGGTCTAAGAGAGAGAGGCTGTCTGTCCTGTCTCCGCACTCGGTTGAGCGACATAGCTGCACCCCTTTTGGATATATTTCACCGCCTATACGCTAGATGTGATGCTGACGTAACATGAGGTCGCCTTTATATCACCAAGTGTTTCGGACACTCGCTCCTCGCTTCACTGGATACGAGCGCGATGGCCCCTCCACCACGCTACGAGCCTCTCCCTGCCATCGACGGCAAAGACGTCGAAGGAAGACAATATGCATATCCTGTAAACCCCCTTTCAAAGAAGAGGCTCGCACTCTACTCTTTCTGTGCGATCTCCCTCACATATGCCGCAATTCGGCTTGCGTTTTCCAACTGTTTCCTGGCGAAGATGCGCGGCGGTCCACACAGGGACCCAAGCAACGCGGCAGGACTTCCTTCTCACTATACGTTGCCATCCGGAGACCGGATTCCGTCCGTTGCTCTCGGCAAGAGATTCGTTCCATACCAATCCCATGATAAGCTCATCTTGATCATATAGGTGTCTGGCAGGCCAAGTCAGGCGAGGTTGGCGATGCTGTCAAGGTAGGCAGATCCGAATACCGTTGTTTCCCAGCACTAAGGGGCACAGGCCGCGCTGGGTGCAGGTTATCGCCACATTGACGGAGCGTGGTATTATGGGGTACGTCCCCTTTAAATATAGAGCGTGTGCATAGCTCTGAGGCTTTGTCTAGAATGAGATCGAGGTCGGGAAAGCTCTCAGAGAGAGCGGTGTACCGCGCGAGCAAGTTTGGCTGACGTCCAAGGCGTGTTCTCATTCTGTAGGAACACCAGGGCCATACTCATCCCGTCTGTTAGCTCCCGAACGAGAACCATGCTCCCGAAGACATCGAGCCCGTCCTCGATGACTCACTCTCCAAGCTTGGCGTTGAGTACCTGGACTTGTATCTGATCCACTGGTATGTCGCTGCATGCTATGCCCTATGTATCTTTCTTGACCCTAGATTTGCTAGGCCCGTTGCATTCAAAAAGACCGGACACAACGTTTTGGATGAGGACCTCACCGAGAATCCCTATCCGACTTGGCAAAGGCTCGAGGAATTGGTTGATAAAGGCAAGATCAGAAACATTGGTATTAGCAAGTGAGCATCTTACTTGTGCACACCTGGACGCTTGCTCAACATGTGCTTTTCCAGTTTCAATGCCCGAAGGTTTGTTGACACAACGATTTTTCTCATAAATCCTCACCTCATTTTGTCACAGGATTGAAAATCTGACAGCCAACCCCTTGAAGTATCAGCCGGCTGTGAACCAAGTTGAGCTTAACTTCTGGAACCCTCAGCCGGAGCTCCTCAAGGTTGCTTTTTCAGCATACATGCCACGTTTTCGGATAGCTCACCTCATGACTTCATCTAGTGGTCCAAGGAGAATGGTGTCTTGTTGGAGGCATACTCCCCTCTTGGCGGTGGTCGACAAGTCAAAGAGACTCTTGCTGTCCCTGAGGTGCGCGAGGCCTATTCGTGTCCGCGTACAGATTCTCACCGTGTTTCAAGGTAAAAAATATTGCTCGCAAACTCAGTATCACTCCTGCGCAAGTGGTCATCTCATGGCATGTCCAACGTGGGGTAAGTAATATCGCGCACCGATATTCGGGGCGAGCCTGATGTAGGTTTTTAGACAGTTGTTCTCCCTAAGAGTGTGACGCCTTCTCGCGTCGAGGAGAACTTTGAGAGTATGTTTTCTATGAGTGCAAATCAGGACGAAAGACCAATGATCTTTTCCAGTTTTTGAACTTCCTCAGGAAGACTTTGAAAGGCTTGAAAGGGCTGCCGTTTCGCACCCGCCTCAGCGTACCTTGAACCCCAGCAAGATCTGGGGCCTTCCCTTTGACGTCTTTGACGGGGAGTAAGCGAGTCTACCGCACTGTTTCTATGCCATTGTACCAACCTCGTCGCGTCGATCCATGTGCTTTGTGTTCTTGTTTTCTTTCTTCTGACGCCCCCTCTTCGAACGCATATCGTGTATATAGTTGACCGTGAACGAAGATGTATCGTTTGTCCTTAACATGGTCACGTGCCAGTGGCGTCTGTTTAGCAGAAACTTCCAATTGAAACAACCGCTAACATACTTGACCAAAACGGAAAAGGCGGGCACTTCAAAGCTTCACGTCCGGGATCATGTCTTTCCAACAACCACATCCAGATGCACCATGTCTTCGTTTTCCTGAAAACATTGGCCTTCATGCAAACGTATCCGTAGAGGCTGCAGCAAATATGCTCGCCCGCGCTGCACAACTATCCCTTAGCATTCCGTATTCATGGATGTTTATTGACAAGCCCGTCGGTGCGCAATCACGCACGGTGGCTGGACAGTGTTTTCTGACATGCTTCTTTTGCAACCGCAGAGGGCCAAGTCATCCTCATATTCCTCCCCAACCCCGCACAGTTTCCAAACGACGGTATCCGCTACCAAGACCAAGAGACGCGCTACGCACTCCAAGCACCCGGCAACCGCGTACGCGTCGTCATCTCCGCCCCCCGCTTAAGTGAGACAGATCGACTGATTCGCAGTGTCTTTCTGTCTCGTTCAGGAAATCGAAGTTGCGGAAGTCAAATATGGGTTCGTGCCCAATGCGCAGGAGACGACCGCATGGCGCGTCCGACGTCGCTACCGCCTCGTCAAGGGCGGTCATCCTGCGATCACGCTCGTGCATTACACACGTGGACCAGTCACCCGTAAGTCTGGGCACATGCTTGCTTCTTGCGCCACGTTCCCGCGTTTCAGATAAGACTCCCCCCTCTCCCCGTTTGCCTCCAGATACACTTTCGTACACCTTATCTATTGCTCGAAACAGAGTGTTTACATGCACCGAGACGATTGAAAGATTTTTTTTTTCCGGCTCGTGGTTGATCCCAACTTGCAAAAACGTCCACTTTGTCCTTCACTGGGAGGCTCGGTGCGACCGTTCGGCGACGAGCATGACGACCACGCTCTCCCATTTCGAGTCGCTCTTTCAACATCACTCGTTGCTTTTCGCTTCCGACGCTGACGCACGTCCGTTTGCAGAGACTGTTCCCTCCTTGTTAAACTCGCCCGTCCGCCAATATCCGCTTCGCCCACTCACGGAACCGGCCGTGTATGTCATGGGTGACAAGGCTGGGCAGAAAGTATATCCGACGTCCGCTCCCGCTGGCGGAGGTGGCGGCCCTTCTGCGCCCGCACCCGCCCCGCCGCCTCCGCCACCGCAAGGCCCGATGGGCATGAACCCGCCTGGAATGGGAATCAACCCCTCGGGGGGAATGGGCATGGCGCCACAGGCGCTGAACCCTCAGGCGATGGGTATGAACGCCGCACAGGGGATCGGGATGACGCCGCAGGCGATGCTCGCGCAGCAGAATAGCAATATGGAGACGCTGGAGAGACGGCGAGAGCGGGAACGCGCACGGGAGCGGAGTGGGAGCATGGCAGCGGTGCGTCCCTTGACTCGCACGACTCCCGACCTCGGTCATCTCACGAGGGAGCGTAGCAGCGGCCTGGTCCACCTCGGCTGGATGACGACGAGTCTGCAGGTGAGGGCGAGACGTGTTCTATTGCGGACGGAACGTCCGCAAACCTGACGTTTTACTTTTTTTTTTTTCTATGCCGTAAGATGAATTCGAGATGATATCAACGCGAACGCTTGCGATCACGCGATACAAGCGCAACCACGAACTGATGGAAGAGGTCTTCAAACGGGCCGGGTTTGGTGAGGGTCCCTCTTCACGGACCCGTTTATGCCTCGCTCACGTTCCGTCACGAAAACAAGGTGCTCTGGTGACCCCTCCGGCGCCGCCCCCCGCATATTCGATCTTTGACAAGGCCGACCTCGAGGCCAAAGTGGTGAGTTGGGGCGATTTTCCGAGTGATCGTCGTACCGAACTGCTCACGTGGTTCGGCCACCCGGCTCGATCGTTTTTGCGGTCAGGCAAAGTTGCAGCAGGAGGTCGAGGTGCTGCAGGCGCAGGCTGCGGAACGCGCCGCGAAAAGGTCGGCGGCCGAGGACGTGATCGTCGCCAGCGGCCATACGCCCACCATGGAAGAGGTCGCATCTTGAGTGCGGTCGAAACGCAGACACGGACACACACCCACGTACGTTTTTATGTGCGCGCGTGGGGGTGGACTATTTTGACGACGAGCACGATGTACGATGAATTCATTTTTACGATCATTCCAGGTCGTCGTTTCTCCTTGTATGCAAACGATGAACTCGACCCCCGAGAAGCGGATCAAGAAAGCACGCTATGTTGCTGTAATAGCCGCAGCCGTAAACACAACCGCCATGTACCAATACGCAGATTTTAAAAAAGCACAAGTTGTTACCTTTTTGTTCGTCGCATCCGATAGATACACAGGAGCTTATTGCACACTTATTACCCCCCGACTTGGCACGAAACAACTTGAACTACAAGGCACGGTCATCGTACAAAAACAGCCTCGACCGAAAAACACTCCGACCGCCATTTCCCAACAACTCACTCGGCAACGTTCAAATGCCGCGTCGCGGCCGGTCCGAGGGGGATGAACATGCAGGCTGTCCCATAAATATAGTCCAGACTCGCTTCGTTGCCATACAGCAACAATGTGGTCTCGACCTCCACGGACGACTCCATCCGTATGACTTCCACCACCTCCGTTATCGGCTCCCCAAAGAACCGGTCTGAGAGCTTGTCCGCTCTGGACGAGTAGTTGCGGTCGATCACGACCTCCTGCACCTGATCCGCCGTCATGTGTCTGAGCACTCGATCGACGTACTCCATCCTGTTTTGGTCTTCCACCTCCGGTTCGTCCACCTCGATCACCCGCGTCGTGATCAGGTTGGTGTGGCGGTCGTCGAGGTCGCGGTAGAGGAACCGGAAGGTATACGAAAGCCCGAGGGCGTCGCACACGTCCGCGAGTGCGCGGTCCGAGCCTTTCAGCAGCCCCGGAAGCGGCTTGAGAAGATTGTACCTTGTATGCGGGTAATCGTGCGCGAGGCCGAACCCGAGGTAGCCCCCCCTGGGCAATACTGACGGGTCGTTGACCAGGTCTATCAGTGCTCGTTTCATCTGGAGATGGAACGGCGTCTGCATAGACGAGGACGACAATGACGACAGGGGCGACGTGCCAGAGTAAGGCGACTTTTGGTAGAGATTGTACGTGAGGGTGACGCGATGGCCCGAGGTGACGGGCAGGACCTCGTGCTCGAGGTCGCCGTAAAACGCGACAAAGCGAGCCGAGGGTCCTGTCGCAGCCGCGGTTCTTGGCGCGAGGTCGACCGTCCACTCCCTATCCGCCTGGCGAAGCACCAATTGACCGCCCTCGTGCGCAGTAGGAAGGACGACGACGAGGGATCCAAACATATCCTGGCTCCGTGGTGTATCCTTGTGCGCCTTGAAGAAATCACCCTCTCCTGTGATGATGAGAAGGGTTTCAGCAGGGTCCAGAACGACAACGGAACAACGAATCAAAGCGTGCGCGCGCTGGAAAACAAGTTACCGTGGTGTAGTGTGAAACTGACCGTAGACGTTTAGCTTGTACAACTGCATCTCCATTGTGGCATGGGCCCGAAGGAGCAGCGCCTTGGACACCTGCTCATGGATGCCGAGACTATACGGGTCAAAAAGGGTCGAGAACTGGTTCAGGTCCATCTTGCCAGCCTTCCTGTACGACGGGTCGAGGACAGTCTCTCCGCCTCTGCCAAACTCTGCGGGCTTGCATGCGCGGTATAACGCGCCCAGTTCGTCAGGTCCAGCGTTGGAGAAATCGATGCGAATAGTGGGGGTGAGAGCATTTCCGGGGAGATGGACGACCACGGAACTCACCACAGCTGGTCGTCGTGGGTATAGTACAGCATGCGCTGATACTCGGGGATGGCACACGTCCCAACGTAGAACGGATCGCGCTCTTCCAGTGATTTCCGCATCTGGACCACGGTGGACGGCGTGAACCCCTCGACCCTGAATCGGTATAAGTTGTGATGATAGGGGTGCGAGCTGTGACGGGAGTGACTGAAAAAGTGACCAAAACAATTCTAATAAACAAAAAATGTGCCAACGTGCCAACGATTTACGTCAAACCTCGCGCCACAGCATGAAGACCCGAGGGGGGCAGCGGGACGGTCCTCGATGCGCTCTGCATTCAACACGCTCGCATATCAGTGACCAGAGATTGACAAGGAATTACGCAATGTGGACTCAGAATTCGCGGTACGCGGCGAACGCAACATGACCACCAGAAAACAATCAAAGGTAGACATGGTCGCCCAACGTGCGACGGGCCTGAAATCCCATGCTGATGTCTGCTAAAAGGGCACCCCGGCAACACGACCAAGAGCACCTGCTGTCGAGATTCGAGAAAGTAATGATCGGTCTTTTTACTTCGCTCTCGTTCGCAGATGCATGATCAACTACGCGATTTACACCCCTGGGGCAGTTAGAACTCTCGGAAAGCGTGCGACGGCAAAGTAAATCGAGGACTCACACCAATCAACTTGCCCGTGAGGCAGGACAAACGTATTGCGGCGAATGCTCATGCTCAGTGGGCATGAGAACAGCGTTCGCAGCCCAGGGGTGAAAATATAAATTATGCAACGTGGCGGCAAGATGCGGTTGGGGTCACGACGGTGTCTGCGAGCGAGGACAACTTCATCACACCGTGCGTCGCCGTGTGCGTGCAGCCTTGTTTCGAGCGGCCTTGGGATGCACGTGACTCAATGGCGATTTTAGCAGCGCGACTCCTTGAGAGCGTCCGAGAGCGCCTCAGCGTCCTCGGCGTGCACGATCGCTGAGACTCAGTTCACTCAGTGAAATGCCTTGACTTGAAAACACGCCCGTCGTACACACGGCACCGCCTGAGAAAACGCCCCGAGTGCCTTACTCAACAACGCTCAAACGACGCTTCGCCGCCAGTCCGACGGAGACAAACAAGCACGCTGGCCCATAAAAATAGTCCAGGATGGCCTCACTTCCATACGTCAACAACGCGGTATGGACGTCCACGGTCGACTTCATCGGCGTAACCCCCCTTCACCGGCTCTCTCAAGCACCGGTTCGTGGCCTCCTCCGAAATATCTTCCATTTCGGACGGGTATACACTGCCGACCGCGACCGCTTGTGCCTGGTGCGCCGAAGCGGCTCCGTCGTGACCAGCACCGAGGAGTCATTGACCAGATCGACCAGCGCTCGCTTCAACCAGAGATGAAACAGCGTCGGCATAGACGAAGACGACAACAGAGACGGCAGCGACGTGCCATGGTATGGTGGCTTTTGGTAGAGAATGTATGTGAGTGCGATGCGATAGCCCAAGGTGACGGGTAGGACCTCGTGCTCGAGGTCCCTGTAAAACGCGACGAGACAAGCCAAGCATTCCTGCGCGGCTGCGGTCCTAGACGCGAAATCGACCGTCCACTCGTTCTCCGCATGACGAAGCACGAATTGACCGCCCTCGTGCGGAGTGGCAAGGACGACGACGAGGGATCCAAACATGTCCTTGTGCGCCTTGAAGAAGTCGTCCTCTCCTGTAACGATCCAAACGGTCTCAGCCGAAACGATGGGGGAACAACAGGAGTGGCATGTACTAAACTGACCGTAAACGTTCAGCTTGTACAATCGTCGGATAGGCCTGAAGGAGCAGCGCCTTGGACACCTGCTCATGGATGCCGAGGCTGCGTGGGTCGAAACGCGTTCAGATCCATCTTGCCAGCCTTCCTGTACGACGGGTCGAGGATAGTCTCTTCGCCTCGGCCAAACTCTGCGGGCTTGCATGCGCGGTACAACGCGTCCAGCGCGTCAGGCCCTGGAAGTCGGTCAGGGCATTTCCGTGGCGCTGTATGATTTAGAATCGGATAAAAGTTACCACGCCCCCTCATGTCTTAGGAGTCCCTAGTCAGGAGTCAGCCTTTCCCGTCATCCCGTCATGTCGTTCGTATCGCACATCCGTAGTGTGGACTCCACCAGGCGTCAGTGCGCGTTGCAATTCACGCTGGTGCAAACGAACAAGATGAGGTGCTCCGATCCCTTGCAGAGCCGTTCGTCTTCGCATTCTTTCAAGAATCCTAGCCAGCAGTCTGGAACGCATTCAAGTGCCATAGGAAGCGAGCGCGAACCCCCCTCAACTCAGAGTACTGTCCCAGTCTGGAAGCGGTCCGAGCTCACCAGCCCGAAAACGAATTCCATACAAACCCCCGTTACACCCTACAGTGCGTCAGCGGCAACCCGAAGGTGCTCCACACTCACCCTTCCATAGACTCCATCAACGACATTTTGTGGGACCTCGACCCCAGCAGGACTGACGGTTCAGTCCGCGATATCCGCGTAGGTGGCCAAACAAGCGACATGCCAGTCGGCTTGTAACTTTCCCTTGCGATAGGTTTTCAACAAGATCTCTCCCTGGTATTTCGAAACGCTGGCAGGGGTGGTGGAGAGCTGGTCTTTACCACACAGGAAACCCAGGTGAGTATTCTCTCGCTTCGGTGGGATTGGTTCTTGATCTTCGTCAGACTGTCTTATCACCCGACCGGTGCGCTGCTTGTCGTCGAAATGCCTTCTCCGGCCCACGAGTTCGTGCTCACCGAGTTGGGCCGGGCGATCAATCGCGTCTTGGACTTACTACCGATAAACCCTCGATTTCTTCGTATCGGCCTGGAGCCAAATCTGACGTTGCGCTCGAGACACACGGGCTTCGCCGCCACTCCCGATCTCGCGCTCATCAGCACCACCACCGGGACCAGGTCGACCAAGAGTCTGCTGGGTGTGATAGAATGCGCTTTCAGCCAAGACCGCAGTGCATTGATGGAGAAGATCCGAAACGAAGTCCAAGGATGGCCCGAAATCGCCTTCGTTGTCGCGATATTTGTTTCTGAAGCTAGCGACTACAGATCACCGCATGTGGACTCGCCCACCTGGCGTTACCTTGGGCAAGACGAATCCCCTCTCCCTTCCGAGCGGTTTCTATCCCTCCCCGCCTCCATTGACGAATCTGCTGCTGGCAGCACCCTGGAATCAAGCAGTCAGCTTGGCCCTGATCCCATCATCATTGCCGGACACGTGTGGTGCGACATCCATGACGTGCGGTTCCATGTCTGGACTGCGAAGGACGGCAAGTTAGACTTGGACGGGGGTTCCGTCATTGGTGTGAGTCCTTATAGCTTTCATGCGCGACCGCTGGCTGATTGACATTTTTTGAGTCATCATATTCTAGGATCGAGATGGAGAACGTGACACAGGCGATCGATCACGGTTTGTCCAGCATCAAAAATCATGTTGTCGAACTCGCATCCAAGACTCGGGAGACCATCACAGACCCTCACCAACTTGAGGAAGTCAGGCTTGAGGCCGACTTCGATTGGAGCTCGATCCAGTCCACCATCAAATTCGCAGGCGAACAAACCGCGTTGTCCCGCTACGAAGAGTGGTTCTTCAAGGTTTTCCGTGGAACCAAGCGCTCTCGCTCGGACGATGGATACTCAGAACCATACTGCCCTTCAGTCAGTCAGAGTGACTCGCCTATCGGATCCTTGCAGAAGTCGCATTGCGCTCTGCGCCGTTGTCGGATTTAAATATTGTGGCTACATTCTCGACGTTCCTATATGATGTGCAGCAAGTATTCAAGCAAAGAGGATGGACCGCATTCTGTAATTTATTCGGAGTGGTGAGCTGAGCTCGTGCAGCGGCGCGGGTCACGAAAGTATCATTGCTTGGCGGGTCTATCTAAATGTCGGTCTAAATGCCGACCAGGACATTTAATCGAACTCCAATAAATGACATTTAATCCCGACTTAAATTCTGTAAGACGCGCGGTGTGTGAGAACAACACAAAGGGTACCCCGTGCCAGTCAGGGGTGAGGGTACAAGTTAACTACCTCCATAGCGCTGCGTCGGGGGAGAGGCGTCGAATCTCCTCGGAACGACAACGCCTCCAAACTTGTCCGACGGAACTCGGTCCGTAGGTATCTGGAAAGCCGACGTCGGGGGGAACGAGATTCGGTCCAGCACCGTCCCATCCGGTCGAATCGCTCCGATGTTTGCTTTGCCACATCGCAAGAAAACGCCCCGTCGTTCTCCCGTCTATTCCTTGGCGCTCTCACGGCTTTGCGTGCTCGTCCTCGTGCTCGAACTCGTGCTCTCGGACGAAAACGGCTTCTCACCGAATACCAGCCTGTCAGCCCATTTGGAAAACAAAAGAACGGGGACTCACATAGAGAGCAATACCGTCGTCCACCGAATCGTGTCCGGTCGAGCGTCGACCTGCCGCTACCAGCCGTCCGCGCGACAAGTCCGTGAGCGGGATCATGTCGGAGGTAGCGTCGCGCTGGTGAGAACGCGGAGGTGCGATTGGGGTGTTGAGCAAGAGCGTGACGGTCTCTGTGAGTGAGGACAACTTCATGGTGTGAGTCAGAAATGGAGTCGCGCAATGCCGACGCCGCAGGAGTGGCCTTCCGTCTAGTCACGTGACTTGAAATTACGATGACATCATCCATATGACAGCTACTACTACTAGCAGCGCAGCGCCAAGCCACCAGCGTCCTCGCCCGCAGCCAGGGCCGCACCATCAATCTACAAACGCCCTACCACCGAGGACGGAGACTTGGCATCAAATCGACAAGTACGTGAGCAACTATTACTCCTTGCGGTGACTCTGAGCCTCCGGCAGAACCGGCCGACGACTCGGATCGTTTCCAACACACCAGCATAACGCATTATACGAAAATGCTCGTATTCAGGTCACCCGAACCAAGCACAGTTGGCAGTACGTCAATGCACGGCAAAAAAGAAATCCGATGTACTGTGCTACCTTTTTTCCACCACGTCCAACTGACTATTACGCCCTCGACTAGGCACGGAAACAATTTGAACAAAAACACACTCATCGTACAAAAAACCGACGCTCCGGCCTACCATCCCCCTTCAATACCCAGCTTCACTCAGCCACATCCACAACTCGGACGCGCACAAGATCGACTGCCAAACGCTCCGACTGCCATTCCTCGGCCTCATTCTACCACGTTCAAACTGCGCGTCGCCGCAGGTCCGACAGGGACGAACAAGCACGCCGTCCCATAAAAATACTTCAACGACGGTTCATTGCCGTACGCCAACAACGCCGTCTTGATGTCCACAGACGACTTTAGCTGCGTGACCTCTACCACCTCCGTCATCGGCTCTTTGAAGAACCGTTCCACGGTCTCTGCCGAGAAATAATCCAGATAGTATCTCCTGTGCTCCCCGACGATCTTGACCCCTTGCGCCTGGTCCGACGTCAGCTTGCGGAGCGAGTCCCCGAGGTACTCCATCGCGGACCCTTCCATCACCCGACGGGTCGACACGTGGAGCGCCTTCGTCGTGATCAGGTTAAGCCCACCGTCGCCCAGGTTGCGGTAGAACAAACGGAAGATGTAGGAGAGCCCGAGGGCGTCGCACACGTCCACAAGGGCGCGATCCGAACCTTTCAGCAGCCCGGGTAGCGGCCCGAGGAGATCGCGGCCCGAGTGCGGGTACTCGTGCGCGAGGCCAAACCCGAGGTAGCCCCCCCCGGGCAACAGCGATTGATCGTTGACCAGGTCGACCAGCGCTCGTTTGAGTTGGACATGGAACGGGGTCGGGATAGACGATGACGGCGATGCATCAGGGTAAGTTGGCTTTTGGTAGAGATTGTACGTGAGCGTGACGCGATAGCCCGAGGTGACGGGCAGGACCTCGTGCTCGAGGTCGCCGTAAAACGCAACAAAGTAAGCAGAGTATTCCTGTGCGGCTGCGATCCTAGGCGCGAAATCGACCGTCCACTCGTTCTCCGCATGACGAAGCACGAATTGACCGCCCTCGTGCGGAGTGGCAAGGACGACGACGAGGGATCCAAACATGTCCTGGCTCCGCGGCGTGTCCTTGTGCGCCTTGAAGAAATCGCCCTCTCCTATATGATCCAAACGGTCTCAGCAGAGTCCCGAACGACAAGGGAACAGCAGGAGTGGCGTGTACTAGACTGACCGTAAACGTTTAGCTTGTACAATTGCGTTTCCATCGTCGGATAGACCTGAAGAAGCAGCGCCTTGGACACCTGCTCGTGGATGCCGAGGCTGCGCGGGTCAAAGAGGATCGAAAATGCGTTCAGATCCATCTTGCCAGCCTTCCTGTACGACGGGTCGAGGAGGGTCTCTTCGCCTCTGCCAAACTCTGCGGGCTTGCATGCGCGGTATAACGCGTCCAGCCCGTCAGGCCCGGTATTGGAGAGATCGACGCGACTGGCGGAGGTATCAGGGCATTCTAGGAAGACAGACGACCAAGGAGCTCACTGCGGCTGGTCATCGTGGGTGTAGTACAAAATGCGCTGGTAGTCGGGGACGGCACACATCCCGGTGCAGAATGGATCGCGATCTTGCAGCGATCTCCGTACTTGGTCAATAGTGGGTGGAACCTCCTTGGGTGCACTAGTGCTCGCGCTCATCGTGCGGAGGGTATCAAGGAACGGTTGTGACGATAGGGGCGTGTGGCGACAAATGTCACAGAGCGTGACAGTTGCGCTCAAGAGTATTTATACCAACTCAGGGGTACAAATGTCAGAGTGACCAGGGAGATCCAACACCACCCCGCAGTACCACCACCACAGCAAGCCACAAGAACGGCCACAGAGACGACACGTCAGACACTCGTCCAACGTGCAACACCGTAACCCAGACCCGCACGGTCCGACGATCCAAAAGGCGACAACCCGCACACCACCCGCTTACAGAGATCGGAAGAGCCGCCCGCTTGTTCCCCATGATCGGATCCCTTGGCCGATGCACGATCCATCAAGACGGCTACGACGCTCTAAACCCACGCGACACGAGTCTAAAACACGCGCGCATATCCTCCGAGGGACGCCAAGTCAAACGCACCACAGCACCGTGGGCGCGAGGACACGAGAGAAGGGGCGATACATATCCATCGTGTAATCGTCCGTGCGACGTCGTGTCGCCTGGGTGACCCCCACAACAGCTAGGGCTACCAGGTGAAAGAAGGAGAGGAGGCATGCAATCAGGAACCCCTTCGGAGCGGGGCACGCTTCACGTCGTCGCAACACCCAACAGCGTTGCGCTCCCAAACGGAAGCACCTTCGCAGGACATCATCATCAACGACTGCCCTTGCCTAGAAAGAACAAAAAAAGAATGAAAGAAAAGGACACGAAGGACTCACATAGATGCACTGCCAATCTACAGACTTGTCGTGCGATCGTCGTCGCTCAACAGTCCTATGCAAGCCACTTGAGAGATCCTTTGTCATCGAACGTGACTAGCAAATTTTTTTTTTAAATAAAGGCTTCAACCAAAAAAAAAACCGATCCAAGAGGGCTTTTCAGAGAGCCGATGTGACGGTACCCGCGCTTGTGGGACAACGTTGTCCCAAAGCGACGCAGACATACGTACGATCAGCGCGTGACCAGACGCAACGTTGGCCTCATTGACACGTGACTGAAAAGGGCGATGACATCACAGGATATGAATGCACAGCCTCAATTCGGAACCCTGCCGCCTGCCTGCAGCCATGACAGGGTCACGCGGTAAGCGACACTCTATTTTCCTGCCGGGCCACTCTCTGGCCATTGTGGTCCTTACTCCGTAGACACCTCACAATGTAAAGTTGACCATGCGTCTCACACCCATCAGTTTCCTATGAGCTCGCCGCAGCGATCGACATTCAATATTCATCAGTCTAGGTTGGTCGAGGCACGTGACCATTGTAGACTTCAGTCCGTGCATGATGCACGAGGGTGCATGGGATGAGGCCTTGAGGCAGCAAGGTGAGCATCGTTTCTTGACTCCGGCCACCTCGCAGCCGTCGCAGCCTCTTTGCTCGCACCCACCCTCCACTCCCTCGCTCTCAAGAACGGACAGTCTCCCGAGGCGACCATGTATTTTTCTGCCTTCTCCTCCTCCGATGAACCTCTCTCACCCTGGACCTTCGCGACGAACGCAGTAGGGGTTTCCTCGATCCGAACTGACAAAGGATAGCGTTGACTGTGTTCACCTCAGAGCAATGCACCGATTACGACCCAATCCCAGAACTGCTACCATACATGCGGCTGGAGGTCGAGCGACGGCGTGTGCGCCATGCGCGTCCTCGGTCACGAGCTTTCCGAGCATCTGCAGGACCGTCACGGCGTCGTAGGCCCAGACAGGGCGATATTGACGTGCGGTTGGACCGGGTGCTCTGTTCCAATGCGGAAGGAGAGCTTGGTGAGGCACGTGCAAGAGAAACATCTCGAATGGAGGTACACGTGCCCAAACCGCCACGAGCGGTTCACTCGCGACTACACAAAGGAGCAGCACATGTCGAGAAGGCACCGGGCAACGGAGTGATGCTGCTTGCTTGTGAGTATGTCAGCACTCCCCTCCCGGAGCACCATTAACACATTTCATAGAGGTACATGCACATCCAAGCCGTGTAGTTCCTCCGAGATCTTTTTGGATACATCACCTCATATCAGTTACGGACGTTGACCCCATGTATATATCTTATCTCTGTTGGCAAGTCATTGGCGCGTGTAAACGGTTATGTTGGCCCCCCAGCGAGAGCAAAAGAACAACAAGGACAAAAAAAAAGAACACAACGTCAACCCGAACGCACACGTACGTGATCAGCCCCTCCATCCCCACGTCCCTCCCAGCGATGCTGTCAACGAAACTTCATGATCCTACGCGACACGGCCGAAATCGAGCCGCAACTCGGACGTCCCCACCCGAAAACACATCAAATGATCACGACAGACAAGAAGGCGATCGATTGCCGCCGCAGGCCCCGCAGCAGCACCCACAGGATTCCATGTCACCTGCCACGGTTCACACAGCAACATGACACGCGCGCAACTGGGAGGACGTGGTTGAAGGCGAAGCAGTGCGCGGGATAGACGTGGCAAAAATGTTCGATGACGGCTCGTCAGGGCCGCACGCATCATGGAAAATGGTGACGCTGCCAACGTAAAGCGCGTCGGTTCCAATGCGCCCGGATCGAATGCGGGGCACGTAATGATCTGGAAAGGGCCAAGCCTCTCCGAGAGTGTGTTCGTCGGCGCGTCCGAGTAGCCGTCCCGTGTTCATTATGTAAACTCTACGCTTAGCAGCGGTTCTTATCACAAGAATACGACCTCGGTAGAGGGAGACCCGAAGGATCAGGTCAAACAAGATGGATTGCTTGCAAACCCACAAACTAGTACAGCATTACTAGCGCATAACAAGGGGAGAGCGAGAGAGGGGGGGGAGAGAAGAATAGATAACCAAGCAAAAGAAAAAGAAAGGTATCCATGCACCCATTCAAAGAGAGACAAAGCCCAAGAGGATTAAGATGAGAGGATTGCAAACGAGTGATGAAAAAGAGTGGTGAATGTGGATAGGATGCAAAAAGTAGAAGAGAGTGAGTTAGTATCCACGATGGCTGTATCCATACATTGCAACGAGACTAGAGATACAAAAAAAAGTACACTTATAAGCAAGCGCAATCCGGGGCGGGACAAGTAGCGTGTCCAGTACACGTCCGAATCAGGGGTGAAACTCACGGATGCATTTTGACGAGGACCGCATGGCGGTGCCACGGAAAACGACACGAACACATCAAAGTGTCGGGGTCGAATGTTTAGAAACGCCGACGCGCAGTGCTATCGGGCTCGTAGCCCACACTGCGGCTTCGCGTCCCATTCTTGCGGACGATCGGAATGGGCGTCGCGCTAGGATCACGGAGGAAGGCACCACCGACACCAGGCGACTCTCTCGGTCTCATCGAGGGGAAATCGTCCTTGACGCCTGGTCGGGGACGGCGCAGCGTCCATGTAGACGACACCGGCGGTGTACTCTCAGCTCTTTTGCTCCCCTTGGAGCCACCGGAGCGGGGTACGATTCGATTTTGTATCCTGCGGAGCGTCTCGACCGCAGGAGATGACCCACCATTCAAATGGGTGGTGACCTCTGCAATGGTGTTCAACCCCAACGCAGAAGCCCAGCGGGCAGTGTTGTCCAATACATCTGTGCCAGAAAGCATCTCCCGCCCACGACTAGGCTCGCGGCCAAAGTCGGACGGTGTCGTCGATGCTGCTAACGAAGGGGCAAAGCGATTAGTGAACCGCAAGTCTGCCTTTCGCGGGCTTCGACCACGTTCGACAGGAGACGTAGGCAACAGGAGGGCTGAGCCACCGAAACCAAGAGGCGCAGGAGAGGACATGGCTGTCGACGAGGTCAATACAGAGGGCCCGACGCTATCACATGCCGCCGCAAGGGGCAAACGTGTGGTTGGAGGTCTAGACACGCTCCGGCTCGTGCTTCTGGTTGAGAGCGAGCTTGAAGTAGTGACAGACGTACGAGAAAGGGATCTGCGCGGGCGAGAGGAAGTTGGATCGAGGTGGACGCGAGAGTGCGATCGGGACTGGCGAGGGTGGGTGCGACAATCTACCAACTCAAATTCGTCCGCGTGCGATACAGGCGATTCGTCCACATCTCCCCAACCAATGTCCCAGGCCATCTCGTCCACCATCGCGATGGTCCAACGGTCATGCACCTCACGCTCAAGGCATCCCTCCAACACACGCGCTGTGCCGCGACCCATGTCTGACGGCATGTCATACACACCTGGAGGGGGTATGTGAATGCAAAGGGAACCAAGATGGCGTGTTACACACCGTGCAAGATCTTCATCGTCAGTCTGGGCTCAAACGAGTCAAAAAATGGAAGTCGACCAGTGAGGAGCGCGTAGAGGAGACAGCCCAATGCCCACATGTCTTGAGCGGGGTGTGCGCCATGATGCCTGGCGTGTGCGGATGGGGACAAGAGCTCGGGTGCGGCATAAGGCAATGAGCCTGGCTGGAACGCATGGACAGGATGAACTGGCGCGAGGGAGTCGTCGCCAATGGGGGTCGAGGTGCGGTGACGGCGAGGCCCACGACGCAAGATGGATGCATGGGGATGCAACGAGGCCTTGGGTAGTCGGACGGTGTGGTGTATGGCGGAGCGGTGGCGATGAATGGTGGGGCCGTCGTGGCTGTCCAAGCGCTCGTCGTCGGACTCGCCTATCTTGCGGGTGAGACCAAAATCGCAGATGCGACAGACACCCATTTCGTCGACGAGGACGTTTTCGAGCTTGATGTCTCTGTGGACATAACCGGCGACTTCGTGGAGGTATCGGACGCCTCGGACGACTTGGCGAAACATCATGCCAGCGTCGTCAAGAGGTAAAGCGGGCGAGCCGTCGCGTTTGAGGATGTCGTACAGGGAGCCGGCAGGACAGAGGAGGGTGACATAAAAGTCGGCAAAAGGGGTATGCTCGGTGGAAAAGAGGGGGAGGATGTGTTCGTGACTGAGGGAGGACCAGATGTCGGTTTCGTGGCTGAGACGTTTTCTTGCCAAGGAAGGATCTAATTGAGCGTCGACGTCTGATCTTCGCACGATTTTGATGGCGACGACGCCACCTGATGGAGAGAATGCGCGTCTGATTGTGGAAAAGCCACCGTTACCAATGACGGGACCGAGGGTGTAGCCCGCCACGGGCTCGCCCTCGTCATCAGGGAGACGGGAGGGTTGCGTGGGGGGCGTGAATGCGGCCAAGAACATCATGGCGGGGGAAATGTTGGGGTCCTGAGAGTGGGGGAACAGGGGAGGGGGGCCAGGGGACGAGAGGAGCTCTTCGCGAAGGAGCATGTGGGTTGCTTGCTGATCAAGATCCGAACCAGAAGGGTCAGGGTGGGGGGAGTCGCAAGGATGATCTGGGTGCTGGGAGATGTTGAAAAACGAGGCCCATGGGTTTGTGCAGCCGTCGACGGGGGAGGACGGAGGGAGTGAGTGGGAGAGCGACAAGGGGTCGGAGGGGGAAGGACGGGGAGGGAGGAGCAAGGCGGGGCTCATGAGCAGAAAGGATGTACAGGGAAGGGGAAGAAGGGGAGCGAGTGCAGGGGAGGTCGGGGAAAGGAGCCAAGAAGAAGGTGACCTATTTGGCTTCGTCATTCGTCCAATTTATCGTGGGAGCAATTTACCCCGTGCGTCCGGACACAGCATCGGGCATCCGAAGGGACACTGGATTTGGAAAGCGCAGCAGCACGAGGGCAACGTTTGATCCCCTGCATGGTGAGACCTGTCCATCAGTCGGACGTATGCACTGGACAGAGGCTGGGCGTGTCGCTTTGGTGCACACGGCACACCGCGTGGAGCCGAACACCTTGTTCGGTCCACGCCAACGAGCACTCGGGCTGCCCAATCACCCCGGGCGGCACGAGGCAGATTGGACCCGTCGCAGGTTCCGTGCGACCATCGCACCCAACTCACGTTCCCATGTCGCTCGCACGTGCATGACCGTACCCGGGTGGATCGACGGTCACTCGGAGCGCGCTTCCGATTCTGGGTCTCTCCAGGCGACCCGTGGCAGGGACATTGTCCTGCCATCCCTGGCTTGCCCACGCTCTCTGTGGTTGTTGGAACCCTCTCGAACAATGGCATCTCGCTCCCAAACACGCTCTTTTCTCGACGGTGCTGATCACGGTGTGCTCAGAGGCCGGTCGTGTCATATTGGCTTGGTCGGGCGCCAAACTGCCGTGGATGCGTTCCCATCGCACGGACCAGCGCTCGGGTCACAGACGTCACTCGGACATGACCCGCCCGCCGCCAGCTGACTTGTCCCTGGGAAAAAAGGGCCGCCGGAAGAACCTATCACGCACGCTATAAAGGGCTATTCTTGGCAGAAGCGCGGGGTAACACGTCACAGGGAATAGGCGTTCTTGTGGCTGAAACTGGCGGTCTGTGGACAATCGAATACGCGGATGCCAACCCATCTCGCACCTTGCACTGGGCAGAACTCACCCCATGACTTCCTTTCTGCACTGATCAGTCGCTTAGATCAAGCCACACTCCCCACAAAAGATTGACCCACCTATGGATGGCGACGTGTGCCCGATTTGCAGACATTTCCCATCGTGGCCAAATGTCGCATCCGTGCTCGCGGCGCAGGTCCAGGCTAGTCCAACTCGGTACATGTGTGGAGCGCCCTGAAACCAGATCACCCTCCCTTCTCCCTCAACAAACCCAATCTCAAGAGTAGAAACCCTCTCTTTCTCTCCACCGGATCTTGGTGTAACAAGACTCGGAAAGAATAGCATCGCATCATAACGTTGGCCCGCGCACCGCCTTGAGATCCAAGCTTTTTCTTGCGCAGCCCTTGATGACGTCGACCTCTCGGATCTTCTCCATCACCTCCCCCTTCGTCTACTCACCCCGGCGCGCCGTTCGCGGTTCACTTGGTACTGCGATCACGTCCAAATTGACCTCCATCGACCTCCTTCCGCTCTCGTTCATTCAGCCTTCTTCCATCCCATCTATGTCGTGTCATGTCATTTCGGTGTCCTTGTTTTATTTTTATCTCCGCCATGTCGCAAACCTTGGGCGATCATCACCGTTTGATGTGCCCGACGTGGCAACGCTTTTTTGTCCTCCTGACTCTAGACTAGATGAGCCTATGACGTTAAATCCATCCTTGTGTTCGCCGTCCACTCCCCCCTCCTTTTCTTTCCAGTTTTGCCCCATGCTATCCAGAAACCTGTCCGAGTACCGCGAAGAAAAAAAACAATGTGGGCACATTTCGGAGTCTCTAGTGAATCGTGATCAAGCTCCCCCGTCCGCGACGTGACGTTCCCGCCCTAGGGCCACAGCATACAATCGGCTCGGAACTTGAGCTTGAATGCCGGGCCTTGTTTGTGGTGACGACAACGGTGGGTGTATGACATCCCTCCATTTTGTTTCTAGTACCAAAAAAATTGTCTTGTAAGTCAACAGTCCGGGTTGCTCTTCCTATTTGAAGAGATTAAAACAAGAACCGACGAACGACGACAATGACGAGCGGCCGAGAGTGATACGTCATTGCGAGCAAGTAGTGCTGCTTGCGGCGGCGGCCGTACCAGCGCGGACTACTCCGCATCACATGAAACGCGTCCCGGCGCTCATTAACGAACGACTTGCAGAATCCCTCAGCTACTCGATCAAACCTCAATGCGGAACCTCCCGCACCCTGGATCGCGCAGTTTGCCCACGACCGCGTCAGACGGCGAATCTCTGAACGCTCCGTTGTCTGACTCGCTTCCCACTGTTAATGGAAAACTCGACCACGGTTTCAATGGAAGCCATTCATCGTCGGGTGAGGATTCGTTCTTCTGAAGAGTTGTGACATCTCCTTACGCAGAGTCGATTGCTGTTGATGTGCCAATAGATTCTGTCTTTCATTGGCCACGACGTTCCACAGTCGATGTATCGGAAACGTACATTCATCCCATCGGATCCTTCGCATGGTAATGTCCTCCATGGCGGGTCCACGGGCCGTTTGGTTATTTATCCACCGCATCCTTGCTAGGTTCATGAGAGCCTGAGGGACCATCCTCAGACGCTTCCTCGTCCAACCACGTCGACTTGGATCGACAGCATCGGTTTGGGGTGTCCGTTCAAATCGGTCCCTTGAGAGTAGAAGCACCAGAGCAGTCGGCGTGGTATATCTTTGTGCCGCTCACCTGACCACTTCTGTGTATCACGTTCTGCTGCGGGGTCTCATGTGGTCGTCGTTTGGTATTCTACTGTTTTCCATCCATCACACGGGTGCGGCGATGATCTTGCTGATGGCTGTTCTCCATGCTGCAGAGCGATAAATAATCGCCGTCTCACGAGGAATGCTCGTCAACTTCCTTCCATAGGCTACCCCGTCTCATGGGACATGGTCAACGCTACAGGGTTTGTCACCGGGTAAACAGCAGCTTGTCGACATTGCCCCTTTGGTCGCTCGGAATTGACGGACGGACGCTCGGAAGCTGTAACCGAGGCGTCGGCCTCGAGATAGCCCGCTAGCCCCTTCAGGAACCTACCAACGTGGTCGTTGCATCCTGCCGCTTGCCCTCGACGGCCAAGGAACCTCGGAAGACTCGTCACCTCGCCCGGCACGCTCTGCATCATCGAATTGGACGCTGCCAACGGGGGGAGCATCAAGGCCGGCACGGACGGCATGCTCAGACTACTCAACGAGGCCACCTCGCCAACAACGCAGGCATCGTCAGTCGGTCTCCCCCTGATGTATTTGGCGTCCAAGAGTGACTGACCTACATAGCACCCCGGGCACGACCACGCGTTTGGATTCAGGCCGACGGACCCCGTCCAGGTGATCAGGACCAACGTGATCGGTCCCGCCCTGATCGCATGGTACCTCCTCTCGGCGATCGACAGATCGAATGAAAAAAGAGTCGTCGCGAACATGAGCTCGGGCTGTGGAGCATCGCGAGGAAAGTTGGGCCAAGATCGACGAGTTACAGCGTCAGCAAGGCGGCGCTGAACATGCTCGTGCGTCGTACCGTGTTTGGCTTGGTGTCTTGCCGCGTGTCGACGTGCAAGCAGGCGAGGGATTACTCCGGTCTCGTGCCTGTCGCGCTGGACCCTGGCTGGGTGAAAGACCGACATGGGGGGCGAAAGCGGGCTGCTCGAACCGCACGAGAACGTTGCTTGCATCCTGTGCCTGTTGCGGGGACTGACGAAGGAGAGCGCAGGCAATTCCTTCCTGTACGCGGGCGAGGACATCCCGCGGTGAGGGCGGAACGTGCGGTAGGGACTCGTCCCAGGCGAGCTGCTACCGGGAAAAGGGGCTCGATGACTGAATGGCTCGCTGTGTGTTGCATACACCCGGGCTGTACTATCATGTCGCCCGTCGTACATGATCTCTACCACTCGAAGTGGTAGAATTCACTTCTTCAGGGGAGACATTGCTCGCTTGAAACCAGTATATGGAGCAGTACCGGGAACTCGGGATCAGAGGTAAGCAAGTACGTCGTGGCTTTCTGGCGACCATTTTTCTGCTCGTTGCACTCGGTGAGACGACTATGTGAGCAATGCAATACGCTCAGCGTTCTGAATCTCGAGGTGGCGCTGTCGATCGTCTTGAGCCCTCTTAGTGACTTGGTCAAAGAATCCAGGAGCTATGTTCCATTTTCTTTGCACAGGGCCGTTGTCGTATCTCGAGTGACTCATGGCGCGGGTGCTTTAGAATTTTGTGACTCGGACCAGGCTCTCCTTCCACTAGGGACCACAGCGTACAAACTGGCTCTGACCTTGCGTGATATGACGACGCAAGTATATGGCATCACCGCATGATGAACTACATCCTCATCTGTGACATGACTTGGCATTTTAAATCCATGCCACTATTCGCCATTTCTTGCAGTGTTCTCTGGTCCAGGCCACTCCTGCTCTCGCTCAAGTGGACCCTCAGGCTGTTGTGGAACTGTCTTTAGGGCATGGATCCCTCTGCTCAGGGGAGACTCTCACTGTGAATGAAACAGATGGGTGTCTGGTGTCTCTGCATTATCTTGTGTAACTTCATGCCCCTCTTACAATATGTAGTGTATTACCCATTTCAATTCTCTCTCTGTCAGGACTGAGAACTAGAAGCTTCCTCAGTGTTGAGCAGACCACTCAAAGTGAGCTAACTGTGTTGATGAAAGGAGATTCCAATTCTGTTGAGTTATGTCATAGGAAGTGAGTTAAATACCTACATATTTACATGGTCTGTGTGTGATACACCTGGCATTTGCATGTCACTACATCATTGGTCTAGATTCTAGAACATTTGAGGAAAATCAAAAGATCCTAACATCAACCCCTTTTCATGCTGAAAGTCTAGACAAGTAGCTATAGAATATCAATGAACTTGGCTGCTGCTGGCTTAGCCCTTGCTAAGCACTGCCACTCTTCCAATCAATCTTTGTTGATCTCATTACTGATCTGTCCCTGTCTGTTAGTTTTGATTCTGTGTTAGTCATAGTTGACCACAAGCTTACTGAGAGAGTAATTTCCTACTCTTGCTTGAAATCTATTGACATAAAAGGAGTGGCTCAGTTGTTTTTCTATTTAATCTTTCTCTATCTTGGCCTCCATGACTGTTACATCTGAAACACTCTCAAACCACTGTGCCTCGTGCACAGCGGCCAAGCCTGTTGGCCCTTAGCGTAAGAAGAGAGGAAGAACCCAGGACTTCAAGACTGGGGAGCTAGTCCGAAGACCCTGGAGTTTATATAGAACTTGGGTATGTTTGTACACATTTGTACATACTCCTAAATATGGTAAATAGAAAGTGGAACGATAGATAAGGATGCGTAATAAAGGGTGAGTCATAGGGCATAGGGCATGAGTCATAGGGCATAGAGTATGATATCATAGATAAGGGTTGTAAGTCATGATGAGTCATAAGATGTCATAGGTCTAGACCAGTCTAGACTGTGTTGTGAATAAAGAGATAAGATAAAGGGAACTTATCTTAGATTAGATATGATGTGGACTGATAAGATAAGATAAGATAAAAGTGTCAGAGAAACGTTTAAGTTAGAAAAAGAGTTCCTTGACGATGCCACCAGGTAGGGTGAGCATAACAACATCTTTGATCAGGGTTCTCAATTTGCCTCTGCCTTCACACAAGAACTCTTCTTCCTCTTGAAATATGACTTTGTCCTTTCTATAGTTTATTATCCTGGGACCAATAGGTGTTATGCGGATGCGTACCTTGAGTGTGCTAGGACTGACCGAAGGGCAGGACGCTTATGAAAAGGTATAACTCAGCCCTAAGAGAAGCTATATGTTCTTTGAGTGAAATGGACTAAGACCACGATCGAGAGATCAGACTGAGGAGGACTCAAGAATACGCTGTATTGCGTAGAACAAGAATGGGGAATACATGGATGATACTACTGTTTAAATAGAGGGACAAATGTGCATGGACCAAAGGGACACATAAGCAAAGAATACCATAGAATCAGATGGAAAACAGACAAGTGAGTAAGCTGTGATGACTGGCATTGCTATGGGACAAGAAAGGAATAAAGTGAAAGACTAAAGAAGACGAACATATATTTGAGGGTTACCCACAACGAGTAAGAAGTGATCATGTGAGTGGAAGAACCAACCAAAGATAAGGGAAGCATAGGGATGAAGCAGAGATAGGATGAACATGTGTGGGAACGGAGAAGAAATTGTAACAATAGGAAAACTGAACAAGTCAATCAGGAATTAAGGTACATAGACATCATGCAAACCTGATCAACCTCACTTAGCAATAAAATCAGATAACTAATTGACAATAGCATTTACAAAGGTTCTGTTCTATAGAAAATCTCAACACAAAGCTGATTGTAATTTTACTTAAAGTACTTTTCTTTCAAGAGCTATTTATGAGTTGATGTTATTTATTTATTTTATTGCTCA
>JBBPLU010000135.1:0-46921 GCA_038089935.1 Boletellus emodensis | reverse complement strand
TCCATTGGAGCATCATTTCATTATGTAACACACCATTCAATACGGCTCGAAGGAACTTCATTTCACGAATATCATCGTAGGAAGGCCGCCGCATGGGTCCAACTTTCCGCAGAATTTCCTCCCTCAGGCGAAGAAAGACATGGGGGTGCATGGCCAGGAGATAAATGGTAGACGTCAATGTTGAGGCGGTCTAGGGTGTATAAGACGCCTACGTACATTAGAAAGTGGAGGCATACACACCGTGTCCCGGCCAGCCAACAAGATGTTCAGTGTTTGATCTTTCAAAACTTTGATGTCTAGAGCATCACATCATTCAGCGGTAAAACGGACGGAGAAAAAAGAGTGGTGCTGATGCAGACCTGTCGTTTGCCGTACCAGGTGATCTACAAAGGTGTCACCTTCACTACCCTTGCCCGCGTCGGAGAGTTCTGCCTGTTTCGCTATCGCATCCTTGAGAATAGGTTCTAGGAATGCGTTGACAACCCTCATCGGCTCTCGGATTGGATCCTGAAAGAGCTCAAAGAGTGGCCACGAGCCCCCGATGATGTTCCGCTTCGCCAACGCACGCTGGGCTGCGCCGAACGCGGTCGCAAAATCCGAGGCTACGTTGGACCCTTTGGGGACCACTTTGCGTCCGGAGAAATTGTAAGGATAGGGCAATCCGGCAGCCAACGTGTCCACGCAATGTCCGGCCAAGAATTCAGTCGCAGAATCGAGCGTGAATCGGGAAACGACGTCCTGGTGTGCACGCGGAAGAAACGTGGTTGGATAAAGACGCGCACACCAAAGCCAAAGAGGAGAAGCTACCTGGAAATCTACCCCGAGGCCGGCCTGAAATCGTTCCTTCATCAACGCGATTGCAGTCTCCGCATGACGATCAAAGATCTCAAAGTGGCTAATTCTGTCGATGCTGAAAAACGGGCGAGCCATGGAGCGATGGTGCCTAAAGTGAGTTGTCAGACGGAACTCGGACGGACACACCGTGCTCACTTCCATATGTCTCCTAGTCTTCTCGTTAGAGTACAGTAGAGGCAACGAGCGAAATCTCACCGTCAGAATTGAATACACCCGTTCCCAGCACACTGTCGGCTGTTTCCTTGAACTTGTCCCCTTTGGAACGGTCAGGCGGCAATCAAGATAGGACGGTTCAATGATCCGCACCCTTGGCATAGCTATCGAAATCGGTGGCCAAGATAGCCTGAAAGCAAATCGTTTGATGGGAAGAAGCGACAAAGCTGGACGCGACTGGCCTTGATATCCTGAGGTTCGGCAGTGAGAAAGAAGTCTTGCCAGAAGAACCTCAGGTTGACGACGGGCCCGTACAGTCGCATTTGCTCGAGCACGGCAGCGCCTGATTGACACCGCAAGATGCGCGGGCGGCGCGATGAGTGCTCATGGAGGGGGAATCTCGGATCTGAGCTTACCGATGTAGTCCGTCTGCCACCTGCCCACCATGTCGAACAACATGTCCACATTTCCCGGCAAGCGTCCGCGAATGTGAGGTATTAGTCGTGCCCCGAGCGCCGCTGCTTTGCGACGCTGCGACACTTGGACGGAGACGACGAAGGCGATCCAGACGGCCAAAGAGGTGGCGACGAAGAGGGCAACTGATCCCCCGACGGACAGCGCTGCCCCGGCGAAAGCGCGGACAAGTCTTGCCAGAACGAGGACGAGGGCGGAGACGGGGAAGACGGTCGACGCCGCCCGACGGCCCACAATGCGCAAGCCTGGGGTGAGTTCCATCGAGAGCGCTGCTATTGCGGCGCCGCGCGGCCGAAGCTGAGAGAGTTACTGCTGTAATCGGCTTTCCGTCCGTCCACGACCGCAGAGACGGCGCGACATTGCCAGGCAAAGTGGTGGACACGCAGCGTAGCCAGGAGGGTCATGGGCAAGACGAGATGAAACAGCAGCCAGGCTAAAATTATGCAGAAACTGTCATAAACACCGTTCCGCGGGCCAATACCAACGCGAGACAAGTGACCCATCGTCAGTCTAGGCAGGAGACCAGGCAGTAGTAAAAAACAGTCGTATAGTACAATAAAATACCAGCAGTCCTCGGAACCCGTCCAAAGCGTTTGCTAGAAACGTGACCAACTCGTGGACATCATCGTCTGCATCATCATCGTCGTACGTTTCATTGCGCATCGCCCCTCCACTCCGGCCGCGTCATCAAGGCAGGTTGCGCATAGGCGTGTCCCCGAAGCGTGTGGCACGGCGATCCCATCGGCCATGCATGGGCTCGCGGAGCGCCTTGTTTGCGATCGCGAAAAGAAGCGAGGTCACAAACAGCGCAAAAACAACGATCCAGCAAAGCCAGGCGAAAGCAAGCATCGCCGTGAGCGCTCGGCACTCCCAGTAGAACCAGCACGAGGAGAGATCGCCCCAGTAGACGTTGACTTGTGGGGGGTTGCTGGTGTGCTATCGATCGAAAAGGCGTCGGCAAGCGTGATGACGAAGATCCCGTGGCTGCTTACCGTTGCGACCGCAGCACCAACCAGCCAGAGGACGAAGAAAATGAAGAGACCAATCAACTCCGCTGCGAACGTGCTGAAGAAACGGTGCTCAAGTCTGCTGTGGATCGTACGGGCACTGCAGTGGATGGTGAGCCATAGACAGCCACCGCCAACGACACTCGCTTACACAAACGGCGCCCAAAAAATCGTGAGGATACTCGTAACCAAGAGTTCAACGACTATCGGGTCTTAAGGAAAGTCTTGCAGTCAGCAAAGCGAAGAACCTTTGCAAGGGCGGTACCCATACCATAGAACTGAACTCCATAGTTCGTCGGATCGTACGAGGGCAGGTGAGTTGTGTAATGTATCCTCACCGCAGACAGCGCCAATGTCACAGCTGCGAAAAGAAACTACTCTCCAGGCTAAGTGTAAAGCGGTGGGCGGGCGCGGGGGTGAACGCACCAGGATGCAATACAGGGCAAAGCGGAAAGTGTGGATCAAGGCTGGCATTGCTCGAGTTGAGGGTAGTGGGACAATGTGGCAAAATCAACTGGGTTATATACACGTCCATGGTGCGACTGCCCAAAACACGAGGTGGTTGTGCGACGCGAAATGAATGGAACGCCGCTCCGCTTCACGGTGGGAGAGATCACAGGATGCGCACGTGTGGCGCACTTTCGCAGATAGTGAGTCATCGTTGTCGGAGCAGAGCCCAGAACGCCATCGTGGAGGACGTCGGGTGCGCCGGGCCCAACCGATCCGAGCACCTAACCTCGCCGAATGCCGTGCTGCACCGCCCCAGCCTTTGCCTGTTGAGTGTAAGATGAAGAATGGAAGGCGTGCAGCCACGTCAAATGCCTCGAGGCAAGCCTCGTTTGTCGCGGACACCCGCCGTAAAAATACAAACTAGAACATGGCGTTAGTCGCATGTACCAAACTTGGCGACAAAGTGACATCATCGCACTCCTTGTCTCCCATGGGTGACGTTGGTCTGGCGACGACACCACTCGGGCTGGCAGCATTCGCCAGTTCCGATAACGGGGTGCAGGAGGGCCAATTACCCTGGGAATCAGGGTAGGGTTCGTTGTGTGGATGAATTTCCGCAGCGAACGGAGTTCCTCGTATGATATCATGGGCAGTGCAGGTGCGCGAAAAGGAGCGATGGAGCCATATCCGCCAGGTCGATTTCTATGGATAAAGAAAAATGGACATCAAGATATCCCCAAGTGATCCGCGACGGAGACTCAGTTGGATCCGACGAATCATGACGTTATGGTTCTGTGCAGCCTTGCAGCTCCTCGTGGGGTCGTAGTGGAATTTAGCGTCCCGGACCTTGACCGCTGTCTGGTTCAAGCTGGCTGGCCAGCGGACGGGTTCAGTCAGTGATGCATGCCTAGCCCGCGCGTTGAACACTCACCATGAGAATGTTGCAAGCCCGGAAGCGATGCGGGTCAGGCAGGCGAGGCAAACAAACTCTCGGAAGCAACACCCCCAATATTGCCGAGCTCACGTCGTCGCTAGAGTAACCTGTATGTAGCGCTACTTTCTGTTCCTCGGGCAGCGTGAGCCAGGTCGCCGGAAACAGACCGCATCACCGAATGCTGACCTTTGTCCGGCAACACGTAGAAACGCTCGTGTACTGTGAGCTCGAGAGCGAGGAGGGCAACATCCGAGGGATGCGGTCATCGCTCTGTTTTACTTGGCAATTTCTCACAAAGCTGTCCGCTGTGGTCCCACGTCACCCTTGCTCATGAACAACCCACGCGTGCTGCCGTGTTAACCTTCACCGTCTCTCGACCGCCAAAAAATCCTGGGCTGCAGTAAGTCTTCGTGGGGTGTTGGTGTGAGGCTCAAACGCAGATTGCCATCAGTTCACGTTGGAAGGAAACAACCGACAAAGTCCCTCAAAACACCGTAGCACGGCTTTCTATCATTGTTCCTTTCGCGGTCGCTTCGTACACGAACCAACTGCGCTGCGTCGTACGCTCAGCCAATCGTTTTGTCTTGCCGCCCATCAGCTTCCAAGATGCCACTGCTCTGGCAGCGACATCCTCGGTATTTCATCTCCGTGGCCATGGTCATCTTGGCAACAATATATCTCCTGAATCGCTACCAGTCCCCCCTTCGGCCCGATTTATACGAGATTTCAACGCGAGATAGTGGTCTTTCTGCGCGAATAGAGCAGTCCGAGCGGGTCTATTCCAAAGTGGTGGCCGACCGCAAGGAGATGATACGAAAGTTTGGGCCAACACCACGAGATATATCCATGTGCGTGAACTTGGTCATTTACCACGTTCGTTTAACGCTTCTTTGTAGGTTCCCGGAAGACAAACACCCGTGGCCACCGTATACCGTCTGTGAGCACCATACACGAGCGACAGTTCTTCTACACAGTGGACTTACCCAGTTCTCGATCAGGGAGCTTCTTTCCCCCGTCGTTTCAGTGTCCGCATGAAGTCGAGCGTATGGGGTCGTTGGGAGATGGTGGGAAGTGGACCTGCGGTCTTTCTCGGCTGAAGCACAAGCCAGATTGTCTAGTATACACGTTTGGTGAGTCAGAGGTCCCGTCGCTCACTCTCTAGGCTAACGCGTGCTGAGCAGGCATGAACTACGAGACGTCGTTCGAGGCCGAGGTTCTCGAACGCACTCGGTACTGTGAGGTCTGGGGCTACGACTATCGCTCCAACGCATTCGGCAACATCAAGCGTGACCATCGCTCCCACTTCCACCCATGGGGCCTGGCAAACATCGATGCGCATGGCCCGGATGATGAACATAAGCTGTACACCCTCAAGACGCTCCTCGATATGAATAGTACGTGCTCCTCACATGCTCGCCTGTATCGCAAAGCTCATGCTCCAATGGCAGAACATCGGTATATTGATATCCTCAAGATTGACATTGAGGGATGGGAGTTTGAGGTGCTCTCGCAAATACTACAACCTTATATGGCGTCTGGGGAACCAGCTCCCTTTGGTCAACTGTTGATCGAAATTCATACGTGGGATAAGAGGTTTGAGGACTTTTTGTCGTGGTGGGAGATGCTCGAGTCTGCCGGACTGAGACCCTTTATGTCGGAGGTTTGTATCGCAGGGTTTTCTGTTCGTCGGTTATGCTTATCATCGCGTAGGTCAATCTCGTGTACCAGAACTACAATAAAGGGAGAGATACGGCGCTAGCAGAGGTGTGCTATTCCATTTCTGCGGTCTCACTTCGAGGTTTTTGACCGTTTTTTTTCTTGTCGCAGTTCTCTTTCATCAATGTCAAGGGCAGCAACGTCTTTGCTGGCGATCCATCGCCGGATGGCGCTGTGACATAAGCTGTGATTTTGCTATGGGGTCATTGGTGCCGTGTCGTGTGCATAACGCAATACGTTGGCCGTGCGTGCTCGGGCTCGACTGCTCCCAGTGGTCACCCTGCACCCGAGGACGAACAATGTTATGGATTTGGATATGGTACATACATACATATACGGGACTGTTCATAGTGTCGAGATCTCCTTTGTTGTTGCTTCGCAATCTGGGCCTTCCAGGTGTCAACACCTGTTTGTGTATATGTTTGGTGTTGTTGAAATCTGGGGCTGTTGCCAAACACATTGGGCACCGCGTGGCTGTGAGTCACCTGACCTGCCCGTCTAATTCTTTTGACGGGCAAGTCAGGTGGTGTGAATGTGTTTCAGAGCCCTGGTATGCGCGGACGAGTCGGGGACACATGGCGCTGAGCAAACACTGTGGCTGTTTCTGGTGGGTGCGTCTTGACTCGTTGACTGACCCGTTGCAACGTGGCCAGGAGAAGCAGGATTACCTTTGTGGAATTTAAAGGGCCCCGAGGGCATTTCATCTGCAGGGGTACTCGCGCGTCGTCTTGTGCGACGACATGGGTGCACTGGCGGGTCCAACGCACACAGCTCGACGCGGGTTATCCTCTGTGCAAGGATACGAGATGCTGGCGTGTTATCCTATCAGAGCGGCTGCACAACGACACCCAGCACATTCTCGGCTTCGTACGACAGCTCGGGCTGGTCGAATCCAGTTGCCCGCCAGCATCGTTCGGTATCTGGCCAGGCGCAAAGGTCTCGATCGGCAAAGTGGCGAACATGATTCGGCATGACATCACCTGGTCCATGCCCCCCCCGCCGAGACAAGTTTCAGTCTCAGTTTTTTTGGAATTCACTCTTCTCTCTTTCTTTCTCTTATCCAGTCATCGTGTCGTTCTCGTCCTCGTTCGTACCGAGATGGCGACTCGACTTGAACCGCCTACGATCCCGTTGGTCGAGACTGGCACACCCCCTAGGGAGTGGACGGAATCCGTGCTCGCGTCTGGTCCTCCCTCCAAGGATACGCCCGCAGATATCCCGGGGAAGGCGGACAGCTCTGACAAGGTAGAGAACAAGTCACAGGGGGCATCTCAGCCCTCGAAGCACATTGGGGGACAACAAGCCAACCCGACGAGCGCAAGGGACCAGCCGCCAGTCGCTGCTGCATCGTCTCACCATGTCGTTCCTCAGGGGATCAAACAGACTCCCGCATCGCATTCGTGTGAGCCCCATCATCCTGAGAGGCGTTTCCTGCACACTGACAGCGCTCTTTTCAGTCCCTGAAGGGGGTAAAGAAGAAGCGCGCTTTTCGTTGCCCAGCTCTGAATTGAGAGGTGCCCAACCCTTGGAGCACACTGGCGGTGTTGGTGCGCTCCCGGGCAATCTTTCCGAGTCCAGTGTCGCCGTCTTACCAGATGAACGTGAAGAGCGAGCGCAGGAGCGTCACCCTTCACCCCCTCGACAGAGGAGAGGTACGATAACACAGTCCGCAGCAGGCGGCGATGACAAGGTGCGTTGTTGGGTTCGCGCCTCCTGCTTTCGCGCGCCGTGGTTGTCTCACACGGTGCATCACTCTTTGTTTGGATGGAGGATGCCCTTGTGCAAAGATGGCCGGTCTTCTGCATGTCTCCAGATCCTTTGTAGATCCCCGAGGAACCCGCCCCTTCCATACCACCCCTTTCATGTTCGCAGCAGGGGTTCTTCACTCCCCTGGGAGGGCGGGACTGACCCCACGGGATTGGCGCGTCTTCATCATGCCCAAGGAGCGGAGGTTGTCAAGGCAACCGCAGCCCCCGTGAGCCGCGCGTGCTACACGGTTTCGTATCCATGCTTTTTATTCCAAATTCATCAGGGTGGTGTAAGCGCCCTCTGGGTCATTGGAGGAAGCCAGCCAGTTTTGTTGGTCCGGTGAACTGGTGGGGAGCTTACTGCGGATGCTGCTTTCTCGGCATGGGTGCCATCTAGCTTTTTTTTTTTTTGTTGCCCGATCATTCTCTGCGGTTTCTAAAACCTTGCCCGCCCCCCCTTGTTTGGCCGTTTGGTCGGTTCCCGTTCGCGATCAATACGGCTGATTTCCCGCCGCGGACACAGCCCAAAATGTCTTACAGGGCGGACGGGACAGAAATACCTCGGGAAGTTGCGCGCTTCAAGGATGAGCCGCTCGCCCCTCAACCATCGTCAGGGGTCCCCCCTGGTGGCACTGGATCCAAAGCAACGGAAGGCGACGTCGTTGCGGGGACTGGTCGTCAAGTCGAGCCGCAGGAGGAGAAGCGTGAGACAGAGGGTGCGCAAGCCCCGGGGGCAAAGGGGGAGGAGGCTTCCCATGAAGGACCGGCTGAACAAGGTGTGCTGACGATCTCACGTATGGTGGTCGTAACTGAGGCGGTTGGATCGATAGTCATCAAGGGGCCTGATCTCGCTTTGGAGGAACACGATCAGGGAGAGGTCCCGTCGCAGGATATCCAGAAAGAGGGGACAAAGGAGGGAAAAAAGGCGTCGCATGCTGGGAGGGCCGAAAGAGGGGGTTATGGTGAGGGATATCATCCTGCAGAATTGCATCCTCCGCCCCCCGGGGCTGGCGTCGCCGAATACCAAAGCCCGATCAGTACTCAGCTTCGTGAACAAGGTGAACCCACTTCGACATCCGGACAGCAGGCCACCACCACCACGGGTGCTGAGAAGAAGCCTGGATTCATGACGATGGTCAAGGGGGAGATGAAGATACTTGCAGGAAAGGTGAGCAGGGACGAGGGCAAAGTTGAAGAGGGAAGAAGGCTCGTGCACGGCGAAGAGTGAAATGTTTTTTTTTCTTCTTTTATTTGTGAGCACAAGCGTCGTCTCGGGTAACATGATCGATGGTTTAATCGTAGTGTCCACCACTGCATCTGTAATCGTGCAAGACATGTATCGTAGGAGAACTCGGTGATGTATAACTAGGTAGTCCTGTATCGGTTTTCAAGGGGTGTTTTGGGTGTTTTTACTCCTGTACATCAAGCTTCAAGGTCCAGGATCCTTGGCTGTAACACAAATGAAAATTCTCGAAATGGTACGGGGATATGGTCAGATTAGATGACAAAAGAATATCCCACTGGTGGTAGCCAGAATAAATAGACTGATTGCAAGGACGGAGAGTAATTTTTGAAAAACTACTGGCAGGAAGCAACGGGGAAGTGTGGGGACTGAGGCTCACCAGGATAGGACGATCATACGATCGGGGACGGGAGCCATGGGAAGGGAACAAAAAGCCCGTACCGATTCGTCGCGTGCCTTCCCCGTCCGCCCAATCGGGCTCGGACGCCATCGGGTTCGCACAATCCGATGAAGGGAAAAAAAGGAAATGGATATTCTTACCATCGTGCCACACATTCGTGCGTTTTTGGTCAACCGAGCTGGTGGAGGACGGCGTTGATGTCTGTCCTGGGAGTCTGAGTATATGACGTGCGGTTTACGAGCGGCGACCGAGTGTTAATCGAGACATTTGTGAAACAGCAATCGTTGGGTTTGGGTGGGGTGTATTGAAGTCAAGGGGGGGAGGTTATTCGAATGTTGAGGTTGCGCGCGCGCGATCGTCGGGACGAGTCTGGGACGGGCCTCCGAGTCTCCAAGCAACAGCTCTGGCCTCAGCGACCGACAGAGGCATGGAATCCGTCGTCTGCTGTTTATGATGGGATTTCGTGTACGCGTCGCGAAAGGGAGGGGAAACGGGTGTTGGTCTATCCGGTCCCGATGGTCAAGAACACCGAATGGGTGTTGACGCCGCTCGTTCACGGGCCGCTTGCGACAAGTTGATCGGAGTCCTAAAATATCGGGCTTGTTGGGGAGTTGCCGAGGCGGGGTTTGAATTGGCCATGGTCTCTCACTGGAGATTCGGTACCATCAGTTGCTCAGTTCTTACCGGGGACGTCCCAGGCTTGTTGGATGCCAATCACACTGACTTGTCAGAGTTATGGGTAGAAATAGGATGCTCCGAATTGGCGGTTTGTTCCTGCCAAGTCCGTTCCACTTGGGTCGGACAGGTCTGGTGACCTTCAGTTTCACTCGGCCCCGTGACATCGACTTGCTGAGCATCCCATGAAGCGCGATGGGCCTAACCTTTCAGGGTGGATGCCACTTTTTTTCTCAGGTTAATCAATGTCTGTCTAATAATGGTGGGTGTTAGATTTGTTCACCCCCATCCTGTCTTCCAGTAGAAGCACCGCTCGCTCAGAAATCTTCACAAGCCGTGCGATCGCGACCAGGTGTTGCCGTGTAAATTGCTCCGATGTAACATTGTTTCTCGGTAGCAACACCGACACGCTCCATACCGTCCGACGCTTAGGACAGCTGATCTCCGTTCTTTGGCTTCCAGGCACCGCTCGTGTTTGAGTTGACGGGCCATGATCGGACGCCCTAGACCTGCCATCCGTCCGCCCTCCCCCAATTCGTAGTCGTTGCCCCTCCTTGATTCGGTGGGCCTTGCAAAGTGTCTCATGTGGCCGGAAATTAACGCCCGACCAAGACCAGGAACGTTCCCAGTGCTAACCAGAATTGGGAAGGTGATTCAACGCGCCGTTGCTCTGCCGTACGCCGACAACGCCCATCTCTCTGGTCCCCATCGGGACTCGGTTTCTCTGGCCACAGACACCAACCGTTCCTGGGAGATGCAACCGTGGAACGCGATCCCAGATCGCACAGCCGTCCACGACGTTTCTGTCTCAAGGGGGAGGAGGAGGAGGAGGAGGAGGAGGATGGGAGACAGAGGATGGATCCGGATCCCCTTCCGAGGATCAAAACGCGTTCCCCCGTTCACTATCGCTCATGACCGAAACCGGCTGTGGAAGGTTCTCCGGTTCGTCAGAATGTACGTCATGTTTCCATGGCGTGTGTTGGCTTTCCCTGGACGTATGTGTCCTGACAAATGTGCCCCTTCGTAAACCTAGCGCGTCGCGACGACGCAACACAATTGACAATGGGCTTCTCAACTTGGGCGGTGCCTGTGAACGCGTACGGATTCGGACCGCGACGCCGCCAACGTCCCCCCCTTTGGATCATGGCACATCTTCAACCGGGACCGATACGTCTCATGTACTCCGCCCGCAGTCGACTTTGCCCGGATGGCACGCACCCGATACGATGATGCGATCGTGCACCTCCATTCGTACGAGAGACCCGTTCGGAAGTATTCTCCACTTTTGCGAGACATGGTTCGAATCACGAGGTTTTAAAGGGGCGGTGTTCCATATGGTATGCAGACATTTTACACGCAGCACGCAGCCTGCGGACACAAGGCTGCGGACGATGCAGGCGCGCCAACAGCTGACACTCTGAAATGCTTTAGAATCGACGGAGACACTCGTGATTTCTGCTGTTACGCCCGTCCACAGCAAGCCTGCGGACATCGGTATCCGCCATGAGGTCCCCGGAACTCGGCTAGAAACCCGTCCATCGTGTCCCCCGCACACTCCTTTGCTCCATTTTAAACGAATGGAGTTGCTTTCGGAAGGGGCGACATGCTCATTCTGGGGCCTGTGGTCAGCAGATCGACGTCCGGGCCCTTGAATGTCTACGTTCTCCGTGGGGAGGCTCCCGGCGCCGTCTTGTCAAGGATACATACCCCCGACCAGCGTTGCCAGCTGTCAAGGTCCTTTTTTTTTAACTACTTTTGTGAGTCTCTTTATGGGCGGGATTAAAGTTCGTAGTCGACTCCAAGTTGGTATCTCACGGTGCAGCTCGCTCGCGGGTCTACACGCTTCGACGTTTGGACGTCCGCTCCATGGGTGCGTCATTGGCGAGAACGTCGCCGATCGTGGGCAACCACGTACTCGAGGTTGGTGGGCCTCGCTCAGGGCGCGTCATATCGACGACGCGTGCGATCACCATCTGAATCCCTAGCACTTTCCGTGCCAACCCGTCCCGCCCGCGCACGCCCACACATACACGGCACAACAATGGGGGGGAACAAGCATGACCCGCGCTCTCGAGATGGCGACGGAGATCACCGAGAAGAGACCCCGCCGAGGCTGTCCATCGCCGTCTGCCCCTGGGCCCGAACGAGACATGGGCCCTCATGTGATCACTCGATGCACGTGTCGCGTGTCCGTTTGTGGAGAGAGAGCGGGGGGGAGGGAGACGCTGCGATCACCGGCACATGCCTGTGTCCCCGGAATCAAAAAAAAAAAAAAAAAAGAGCTGCCACGCGCAGCTTGATGTCAGCGGGGTTTTCTGGCTCCCGACTCGGCCCCGCAAGCGTCCCTATTCTTCAAAAATTTTGACCTGAATGACGTCCCAGCTGTCCAGAAGCAAGAGGGGAAAGGTTGCTACGCACGTGGTGCGTTCAGGCCCCGTCCGGACCGTGGCGCTTGATGGCATGGCGAACACGGTCGGTCGTGGGGAACAGCCCTGGAATGATGCCACCGATAACAAAGGGAGGAGGAGGGACTGGGCGAGGGGGCGGAGGCAAGCAGCCCCTCACCTTTCCGTACGAACGTATGTGATGTCTTTGGGAGCGTTGGCTCCCACTTTTCGTTGTCCCATGGGCCTACTGGACGATCTTCCTCTCGGCAGACAGCCCGACGGGGGCGTGGGCTTGGGCCAGATGTCCCGAGGTGGTTCCCCTTGCATACAAGTACTTACCGACGCGCTTCCCGTTCGCGACGTCCCGGCTAACAACAGCCGCCTCATCCACATGATGCGCGCACGTATCGGGGAGTTGGGCCCCATCGAAAAGAGAAATACAACGAGCGCTGTAAATAGCCACGCCCGTCAAGCGATTGTCGATGGGCGGAACCGGAGCCGCCAGTGATCTGCCCCCCTTCCCCCTTCCCCTCTTCACCCCCTTTGGTTGTTCCGAGAACCCGTCGGAGACGTTTGAAACGCAGCATGATTGACGTGTGCGCGATGGGTCTGAATCAAACGTTTAGGACACGTCGCTAGGCGATTCGGACAAGGTTGAGAGCGTCGGACGTGCTTCTTTCGACAACGTTCGATCCAAACAGGCCCACACGACGTGACACGTCGGCTCGCGATGCCCACCCGTGGGCGCGTCCGCGCGACTTGCGTCCAGAACAAGAAAAGAAGTGCTACTGTATGATTAATACACGATGTTATCGAAGCGCGAAAGCGACCACACAGAGGGTGGGAACAAGACATGCAAAAAGAACAATTCTCTTGTCATCGATCGAGCCGAAGGGAAGATGGCGCCATAGGAATATATATTAAACTTGGTCCATGGAACCATGCTCGGCATGTTTTAATCTCGTACCGTCACAGCACCACGCGAAAGCTGCCCAGCGCTCGCCGGTCTTCGGCAGACAGTGGTCTATAGTTGCTCGGGGAAGGGTAACTCAGACGCACGGGGTGGGGTGGATGGGATGCATGCGTCGAAGGGGGGACGTTTGGATGTGCGTGCAGGGTAGCGAGAACAGATACACTCGGCAGAGGCGTGTCGTTGGGATGACGAGGGTGTGGCGTGGCAGACTGTGCGCCGGGCACATAACGATGCTGATGCGCTGGCGTCGAGTGGGCACTGGATGGCGCAGGTGAGACAGAGGACATCGGCCGAGACGAGCCGTCGTGGGACATTGGACGGCGTGAAGAGGAAGCGTCGCCAGGGGGGCTATAACCTTCCTGCGACGACTCTGACATGGAATAGCGATCGTTCCGCATACCAGTGGCTTTACTGGACACAAAGACGCCGTCTGGAGCCCGCAAGGTGCGGAGATAGTCGTAGCTCTCAATGACCGGGAGCCGCAGATAGTCGTCCCCCTAGCAAGGGGAAAAAAAAGAACACATGAGAAACAAGATCACGAAAGGCTCATCAGAAGCTAACCGAAAAGTAAGCCACGACATGCCATTTACGTGGATGACTTGATCCAGGAAGATATACGAGCGCCGAGTAGGTTTGTTTCGTCAGCCCGTTTGGGCGGTTTGGGCGATCTCTTCGCCGATTGGTGACCGGTGCAGCCGCAAGTGGATCAGTCGCTCGTCTGGCTCTGTGTTCCTCTATTGAGCATCGTTCTTGGCGATTCCACACAGAAACGGGGTACCTGAGGGCTGCCTTGGCATCTTTTTCTTCTTGGGTGGCCTCCATCTTCTCTTCGTAGAATAGATAGTCGCCGCGCATGCGACTTTGGGACCTGACGACCAACTAGGATAAGGACGCCGATGAGAGGAAGAGCGCGAGAAGAGTGCGGACCATCGTCTCCCGTCAGTCCAGCGCAGTAAACCACCTTCAGTCTCTGCTTCCTCCCAGACGAACACGTTTCCTGAAACCAGCTGTTCGCGCTCGTTGGCGGTCAGCCGACGTTTGACCAGCGGGAGCATGTTGAGCCTGACGGCTTCCAGGACGACGTGAGCGTCTTTTGCATCGCGGACGTCTAGCACAGGCCTGGGCGATGAGAGGAAGGTCTGGGTACGAGAAGCGGACGTTACATACGGAGTGCAGGATGGGTCGGAGGTCCGATAGGAACGATGGTCGAGGGCATGTTGCCAGTGATTGCTTGGACGAGTTGGGAGATCGGGCGCTGCGTGACCTGCGCCGCACTTTTATACGTGCTGAACCATCGTGGAGCGTGGCGCGGTCCGGCGTGAAGGCTCAGGTAATAAATGAGAGCCCTGAGGAGGAAAATGTCAGATCGGGGATCTTCTGATGGAAGGGGCGAGAAGGACAAAAATGCGGGAAGCAGAGCAGTCGCCCAGCTATTCTTGATGAGAGGGATGGGGACGGAGATCTCGTCAATATGGATAAAAGAAACGTGACATGAGACAAACCTTATTTCGACGACCTGTGCCCAGGCACTGTGGCCGTCAACTGGATCTCGCTGACCGCATGGAGCCGTCGCAAGTGACTGGAGCAACATCCAGGACAGCCGGAGCCGAGTCAGCAATCCAGCGGACCTTTCCCACAGCACACGCTGGGACCAGGGAAAAACATGGGGAGACATCCGACGGTTTCCCGTGTGCTAGCGAAGAGGCCCACAGCATGCTTATCTCTGGACCAGCCGAGTGGCTAGCAGAGCTGATGATCAAGCACAGAGCCTACATTCCAAGCCCCATGCCCTTGCTAGCCAAAGTTGCCACGTTACAATCACCAAACACCCGTTCGGCCAACCGGTCTTCTAACATGAGTTGTCGTCAAACGTCAGAATCTGATCATCACATTACGCTCAAAGAAACTTCCTAATTTGCGCTACTTACCTTCAAACTCGTTTACCAAAGCCTTGATGAGAGGCTAAGCAGACGATGACAACATGTATGCCATCAGGGCATCCAAGCTTGGCTAAGATCTCGACTATTTAGCATCATGATTCTGATTTGGAGAGGACAGTGTCTGTGGACAGGGTTGGCTGTTGTCTGTTTCATGATTTTCCGAGTGATCTCCATATGTAATCTCATTTAGCCAACCTAGGGCAGGGTCGCCCAAGGTTCCTTACGCTCCCCATGTGTCTGCCCATTCGCGCCGTTAACGGGACACAGAAAAAAAAAAAGCTGCGGGCAAGATTGACGCTGAGATAGTGCACCGATTTGGTGACGGTTTGTCATGATGACACGGGGCTATAGTGAGCTGAGCAATCAAATGTCCGCTCTCTGTGCGCGCCCGCGGCGCCAAGCATTGAGACTGGCAGTGGAAAGGGAACCAGTTCCGATGCACTGTGGATTGGGCACCGAGCCGTGCTCCGACGGCATTACAGCCGACCCACTCACCTTCACAAGCTCGTCGTTCGGGAAACAAGCTACCGTTGGATCAATGCCAAGCACATCCCCAGGTGCACTTGTGCGCGCCGCTGGGAGACATGACGGTTCATTTGCCTTTGGGTGATGCCATCATGGTGCTGCATGCTCGCCCGCAGCAGGCCACACGAACAGGGGCCCGACGCTCGGAAGGAGTCTTGTTTCACGGTGCTTGTCGTGCAGGTGGCCCGACGACCATGTCTTGCCGTGCACCAAAAGGAGAGATGCTGTCGGGATGAGTTTTCTGCCGGCATACGTGTGGTTCGAGGATCCGCGGACCGGATCCCTGACCGGGTCCGCAAGCCTGGGCGCACGGAAACCCAAGTCCACGAAACGGCCGAAGTTGTCATTCGACCCGCGCCCGGCGCTGGGCCCCGGGAGACGCGCGTTTCCCCTCTGGAACAAAGTTCCAAGAAGCCTGATATGCTTTTCGTCGTCGCCAACCAGCTGAAGCTCGTTCCTTGGCGACAGGCAGGGAGGGAGGTTCCGCAGTGGCGCAGCTTGTTCCCTGGTTTGACAGCTGACATGATGCTTAGACAGGCCGACTTTATTTCCTGCGATCGAAGCGGAAGGCGTTCTTCGGGTTCGCGATGTTTGGTCTAGAAACCTTGGGTCGCTTGTACAACTTTCACAGGCACGTCAGGCCTTCTTCAGTGAACGACAAGGGATAGCGCCATCTGGAATAAATGCTGGACTAGGTCAACAGGAGATAGACAGTCGCCTACTTCGCCGCGGGAACTTGTGTTGGCAGACGCGGCGAGGTGCGTCGTGGCAGCACCCAGGCGTTCGCAATTTAATAGACTCTATCATTTGGCATCGAGTCCGGCTAGCGCCGTTGTCCGTGTGCCGGTGCGGGGCCCTCACCAAGGCAAGCGAGCGACTGGGAATCGTCCGGGCCGGTGTCCCGGAGTGCTCATCACCGCACGAAACCGTCTCCATCACATGGCGTGAGCACGAAAGCGGTCGTCTCGTCTCCACCGCTGTGTACCTCGCAGTGCCTGCGCACACGGTGAGTTCGAGACACGACGACATGCAGCGATTTCGTCTCTCATTCGTCAACACGACCTCTATCAAATCGAGACAAGCCATGTGGGTGCCTCTGGGGTACACGGCCGCTCGAGCACTCCCAGCAAGCATTGTGTGGTGTGACAGTGAGACGAACGTGCTTCCGAATCCCTCTGCGTTCACGGAGCGTGGCGCAAACTCACCCACGACTCCTGCATACTATACACACTATAGCTAAATTTAATCGCGACGGCGTCGGACAGGTCATTATGCCGTATGGACGCGTCTCGTCGCGTAACAAGCGATGCTACCTGGGGCGATGGAAAGGGTCTCCCCTCTGATTTGCCCAGCAAACGCGACGGATGTGGACGCGTTTCTGTCCTAGGACGAGGACGACTTGGTCACGGCTTGTGAGTTTACATAATCGTTATGAACAGCTGTACGTCACGCCTCCTCGAAAGCCCGTTTCATCGACCCACGTGAAAACACAAAGACATGAGTCGTGGTCCGTGTCTGCTGCACGACGCTGCATATGTGTGTTGCGGGCTGACCAGACACGAATCCCGACAGACACAACCTACGACGGAGGCTTGTTCATCACACCGCAGATGAAGACAATTCTCGACAAACCCGGGTTCATCTCTGTCAGAATGGGTAGCGACAGACTGCGTAACATGTTTCAGAAGCGTAAGCGTCCGATTTACCCCCGTCTTTTCGCTTCTCCACGACCGGGTCGATTCTCCATTCGAACACAACCGCGTATACAGCGTCGCGGGACCCCTGTCTCTCCTCTTCACCCTCCTCTTGTTCTCCTTACGCGTCCATTCATTTCTTTTATCCCACTTTAGAATTCGCAGAATTCAACCCCAACAAGCTTTCCCAGTTTGCGCTCGCATGCATGTGTGGCAACTACCACGCGGTCAGAGAGGTCCGTCTCGGCTCTTTCTTCATTGCAATTGGGGATCATGGCCGTCCCCCCTGGTATGCTAATCTCGCATCTCCATCTTATGATTCCTCTCCCCTGCCTCCGTACAGGCCATCGAATCAGGTACAGCCCCAGATCTGAACAGCACCCAAACGCCGTTCCAGTTCGGGTTCGTTGCCTTCGCCGTCCTCGGTGCACGACAACTCAAACCGATCACGTTCGATGGTGCGTCCATGCGCCACCTCGACACCATCAACCACCTCATCGATGCGGGCGCGTCGCCCGACGTTCCCGACGTCTCGGGCCACACCGCGCTCCACCACGCGTGTACGCCGCCGGGCGGGCATGCCCCGGCGGCGAAACGGCTGCTCGAAAAGGGTGCCAACGTGAACGCGCAGAACCGGTACGGGGAGGTGCCCATCTTCTTCCCGTTCCAAGGGGGCGACGTCGCCCTCGTCGACATCCTCATGGAGCACGGCGCGGACCTGGGCATCCCGGACGGGAACGGGGACTCGCCCCGCAAGATGTGCGTGGTGTTTGGTCCCGAGGTGACCGCCGCCGTCCAGCGGTGGGAGCGGAAACGCAAGGGCGAGGTCGCACCCTGGGAGGAGAAGCGGTGCGAGAATTGCAAGCTCAAGGGCAAGGGGATGAGTCAGTGTTCGAGGTGCCGCGTGGTGCGGTACTGCTCCACCGCGTGCCAGCGTGCGTGATCCTCGCATGTTCCGTCCCCGTTGTCTTCTCATCCTCACGCCTCTCTCTTTTCCGTTCCGGGCGGGGCGGGCAGGCGCTCACTGGAAGACGCACAAACCAAACTGTAACCCGTTTTGCGCGCAGACGACCGTCACTCTCAAGCCGAGCTACGATGGCGGCGTAGACGGCGGGGTGTCCCAGACGCTCTCCACAGCGGACCTCGTGCGCCGGTCGTTTGGTCTCGCCCCGCCGTCCGCCCCCAGTCCGTTCAAGCCCGGGCTTACCAGGAACGAGGCGGAGAACAAGCACATGGTGATCAAGATCCAGGTGCCGCGTGTCGACCTGCTCGCGAACGCCCATCTCCCCGCTGCGGCCACCGCGTTGCTCATCTATAACAAGAAGAGGAACTTTGTCTGCACGGTCGAGAGGGCGCGTTGCCCGGATGCGTACGATGCCGTCGTGCAGGTCGTGAAAGCCCGCGGCGTCAACAAAGCCAAGGCGTATTTCGCGGCAGAGCTGAAGAATCCGGACGAGCTGGTGGTCAAGATATCCGAGGTGTTGGCGGAGCAGCCGTTCTGAACCCCACGCGTGCGCACAACGTTTCTTCCGTTTCACATCCGATCTTGGTTCGGATGGTATGACACTCGACCCTGCGAAAAAGAAGGAAAACAAGAAAAAGGCCTAATCGGTGTGTAGTACTGTTTTTTTTTGTTGTTTTTTGATAGTTGGTGTATCATACTGGGTACTTTTGGTGTACTGAAACGAGTGGCATATTTGTAGATATCTCGTACAAGAAGTACATATTATGCATTTGCACGCATCGACAGACGGAGCTCGAGTCCGAGCCCCTCGAGAGATCCGCATAGCCTCGCTTCGTCTCGTTCCACCATGCTCTTGGATTTCTCTGCTCCCTCTGGCCTCCAGGATATCCCACCCCGTTATGCAACCATTTGCCAGCTTTGTGAGGCTACCTTTTACTAGTGGCTGAACCCCCCCTGTCACGCGTGACGTCGCAAATTGTTGGCCACCCGGCCGTTACCTGGCAATCAACCCCCCGTTATGCGTTATTTTCAGCAACGCAACCACCCCAGCGCGTTACGGGTCATAGTCCAGTACAGTGTCTCGTCATTCATCCGGTCTTTTGCTATCAACATTATCCACCTCAAACCCACAGGACCAGTCCAGTGAACCCAATTCAATCATACGAATACAGAAATAAAGCACTGTCGACGCAATTAGGGGTATGTAAGTTGTGTATCGATACTCGGTGATCTCGGCATGCATTGAGATGAAGCACAAGCACGAGACGTAGGGTCATCATCACCCCGTTCGGCCGCTGTAGCCGCCGCGAGTTTCTGCTGCGTTTCCACCATCTCCTCCTCCCATGCTTTCCACACTTCGGGATCCTGTGCCCAGAGAGCGTGGCAGTCATGACATCGTATGTAATACGCCGTCGCCTGTGCGCCGAACCCCAGCAAGAGACTTCAAGAATAAAATAAAAACGCAGGCGGATTGAGTTCAACGTCCGCGAGCTGGTTGGGCAACACGTACAACTCAGGCAGGACGTCCCCGATGGCGTCAATATCACCCTGTGGCAAACAATCCTCACAGAACGCTTGATGACACGTCTGGCACCTGTTCGAAAACAATCAAACCACACTCGATATGCAGCGTTTCAGAAACATACCGGAACAGCATCCCCCCGGATTGAGCCGTATTCCGATTGCATTCTGCACAATTGTGCTGACTGCACGGGATCGATGGGAGTCTCTTGAGCTGCGCCCGCGTGATACCGTGACATTCAGGATGGAATACTGCATAGAATAATCACGGCGTAGGTATGTCCAGCAGACCCTACTCTCGAAAACATACCTCGAGGGCACTGACTGCACACGACCACTTCGCCACCGTCTCTGCAGTATATACACCAGTCTTCCGACTCGTGTTTAGCTCTGGACCGTTTTTTGGGTGGGTGCTTGACTTCGGGCTGAAAAGTACTCTCAGGAAGGCAGTCGATTTTGTTTATAAACCGGTCCCCACCTCATCGCAGCCCACGTAGTCCGCTACGACTAGCATTCCATCAACCATGACAAGCCGATCACTTCGTGCGCGTTTCTGTAGTTCCTTCCACTCCTGCGCAATTTGTTGGTTGTTCTGTGGTCGGTTGACCACCCGGCCCTCGAACAGTCGACTTTGCACCTGAGCGACGCCACTCAATAACCGCCGTTCCTCTTCTTCGGCGTCCTGGAGAAGTTGTCCAGTCTCTTCCGATTTCACGGCGGTGGATTCGGCAGCAAGTTCCCTTTTCATCCGCGCGTCTCTCGCACCCTCTCGCGCCCTCGACTCTTCCAGGATCACGGCGATCGGAGCGTTCGAGAATCGCCCAAAATCCATGTTGCTCTCTTCGCGAGAGATGGCACTGCTCCCCTTGCGCAAGATGTCCGCGAGCTCGGCCCGCTTGAGCTGCTGGGCGCTTCCATCAGACTCTTTGCTATCGGCAGAGGGATCGGCGGAATTCGAGGACATGACTTTGACGGAAAGAAATAGTTTACGACGGATTCGGTCAAGCATCTGGTCCTCGACGCTCCCTCGACAAATCAATCGATACACCTCGTAACTTGGTGAGTGCAATGAGATGGACCCCGAGGAGAGAGACTCACCTTGACGACCTTTGTTTGTCCGATACGGTGAGCTCGTGCAATGGCTTGTAGATCATTCTGAGGATTCCAATCAGAATCACACATAATAACAGTGGACGCTCTGGTGAGATTGATGCCTAGATTATGACTCAGATTTGCCTTGGACGGTGCACGCTCGATTCAAACCAACCTAGACCACCAGCTTTTGTTGACACCAAGAAGACCTTGTATGCTATACCGGCGCTCAGTGGGTGGATTACAAATTTGATATACCTTCTTACGTGATCTCTCTTGTTGAAACTGAGTAAACGTCAAGACCGAGCACGTCATAGAATGAAGGAACGCACCAACTTGATGTCCAGGGTACGTCGTGGGCGTGTGGTTGCCCCGTCCAGTCGAGCATAGGGTATACCACGAAGCTCCATAGAATCTTCTAGTATATCTAGCATGCTATGAAAAGGATCATGACTAGCCCGTTGGTGTCGAGGGCCGACAGGACATACTTTGTCCATTGCTACCACACCAAGTTAGATCAGGGCGAGAACTGAGGCTGACTCAAACAACGTACAGAAAAAATAAGAACGCGTTCTCCTTTCGGAAGAATATCGGAGAGGATTTTATCAATGACGACCAGCTTAGAGGAGGAAGCAACGATATGCTCTCCGATCTTATATGGCGTTGGCGCCGCGTCCTGGAGCAAGTACGGGCTAAACGTCTTTTGTGAACTCAGGTTCAAGAGACATGAAGGCGACGCATACTGGTCACAGACTTTGCGTAGTTGCATCAATAGGTTCATGAGCTTTCCCCACTCTGTCCAAATAACATCAATGGACTGAACTCCTCGAATACCCATTTTTGCCTTACGGTTAGCTTCTCCACTTGCCGTTCGTTTTATTTGTGTCGCGATTTGCTCCCTGACTTCCCTTCTGCCGTCATCTGGCCCTTCTTCCAGTTTGTTGGTAAATATCTCTTGTAGGTCTAGGGTGTCCATCCGTGTCAGTAAACGGTACGTCCAGAACCTTTGGGCCTCCGTCATTGGTATAAAGACCGTCAGCTCTTCGCGAGGTGGAACATTAATCTCTACAGTGTCTTTTGTCCGGCGTATCATGATCACTTTTAGAAGCTCCTCGGCAGCTTTAAGTATGGGAATAGAGTATGTGCCTTTGGAGAGGTCAAAGGATTCACGGAAGACACGCTCCGAAGCGCGTGTAAAGACTCCTGGGCACAGCCAGTGTAAAAGGCCCCAGAGCTCGACCAAATTGTTCTGTACGGGCGTACCAGTCAAGACTAGAAAATGACAAGAGTAAGCCGGTCCTTTAAACTCGACGTCAAAATCGATGAGACGCACTTAATCGGTACAAGGAGCCCAGTCCCTGAATCTTGCTCGACACCTGAGTCTGCGAATTTTTGACTCGGTGGCCCTCATCCAAAACACAATAAAACCATCGTCGGTTCTTGAACCAACTATCGTCCGAAACATATGCATCATACGTCGTGATGCAAAGGTCAAACTTAATTTCTCTATTGCGAACGGCCATTTTGAGACGCTCTCGTTCAGGCTGCGTTCCATGATACCGCAAGATGTTGAAAGAAGGTAGCCAACGGGCGGCTTCCTATCGTATCCATAAATTGTTAGCATCTCATGGAATCCATAAACGGGAAAAGAGAACATTTTGCCAAGAGGATAAAACAGACAGGGGACAAATGATGAGATGAGGATCTTGTGGACCTGTGCGAAAGAACTACATGTTTACTGAATGCTCAGATCACATGAATAACACCGACCATTCGAGTGTTCCCTGATATACGCGAACAGGGATAGTGTCTGGGAGATGGTCAGAATGCCAGCCACTCTCGTGGGTATTCGATCCAGACCTGCAGTGTCTTTCCGAGACCCATCTCTGTGAGACGCTATCAGACGATGATGACGCATAGTATGCACGAAGCCCCACCATCTCCGAGGATGCAGTTCATCCCTTCAGGGGCCGACGTTGATCGCCAAATCTCTTCACTTGGCACGAAGACTCACCATTATCGTACATGTGAACAAGGAACGCCAAGCCTTGCAACTGAAATATTATCAGCTGCCGAATGATGCCGCCACAACACCAACGATCACACGCACCTGATAGTCCTTCATTTCACCTCCTTGAATCAACGTCGGTTGTTCTGTCAATGGGCGGAAAGGTACGCAGGTCACTTTCTCTCCGAGTTCTGCTACCTCCTTGCGAAGCATGTCGAAGAAGTTGGTGGATGGCAAAAGCGGCTGGAAGAGATCCCGATGGCGAAACAGCCAACGTCGCTTCGCGGCCTCTACCGAAACGCGCTTCGCATTGATCACGATCGTGAGCTTACCCCAATTCGCGCCGAGGAATAGGATGATGCCAACGCGTCAGTCGTCCTGATTCATCTTAGGGTGGGGAAACGCGCGCTCACCGCGTTTCTGTTCTCCATCTTCTGCTTCTTATGGGTCCCCGGGCCAGGAAGGTCGTCCTTGTCTGAGCGTAACCGCTTGCTGCTGCGGGAAGGTATGATGAGCGTGCCAACCTTTGACTTGCGCGTGGCATCGTCCGGGGGCGTTGCGTCGCCGACGACGGTGGTGCTCCGCGTCGACGCGCCAATCACATCGAGCTCGTCGATGTCTGACTCGCCGTCAAAGGGGAACGCGACCTGCTCGACCACGCCCGCTGTTGCCATCGTGGTGAAGTGGAATTCAGACGCGCTCATTGTTGTGGTTCGTCGTCTTTAGGGCAGGCAACTACGCGTCTGCCTCCACACTCGGTGGCTGTGCACAATGACCCAGCCATTGTCGATGCGTTCAACTGTAGACACGATCCCAGCACCTGTCGTGCCCATCACCGTCATCGGCGACGTCCAGGGAGCTTTGCGTCTATCCTTTTATCGAGACCACGGGCCAACCTCAAATCTCGGCCATTCGGCCAAGTAGACAGACACTTCCTCATGCTACCACGAAACTCGTCACTCCATCCCACACAATAAGCGAGCGCGTCGATCCGAGGCAAGTACACTCTCCAAAAGCGTTCTTAATGCGCCAGTCCTGTCTACAGCAATGCCAAGCGACGATGAACACGCTGCAACTAATCGATCGCCAATACGCGTCATGATTGATACCATCGCTCCCTCAGCCTTTTCCTTCGTACCATCGGCTTCGTCACCGCGATCGCCACCGCCAGCCCGACCACCGTCAATACGAGCTGTGCCTTGTTAAAGTTCTCGGAGAGCACGTCGAATGTACCCGACGTCGCAACGCGCGTCAGGAACAAGTCAGTGCCCACCGCGAGCACCAGAGAGGTCGATTCCAGCAACGACGGTGCCGTGATTATCTGGCGCACGTCAGCCACCTGTCGAACCCCGTCAGTCCAACGCAACGTAGAGATCAGAACAAGAACAACGCGACAGACGCCAGACGAACCTCGTAGTAGTGAGACAACACGAGCCGGCCGTCGTCCGGAAGCACTGGGTCATATTGCACCAGCATTTCTTCCACTTCCTCACTCGTCGGCTTTCGGTTTGGTCTGCGCGGGTTCAGCAGGCGGTATGGGATAGAATGAACGCTGTTTTTCCGACTTGATACTATGCGCGAGGCAAGACATGAACATCACGTTGGAAGAAAAAAACCCTGGTCATGAGACCAACTCACTTATTATGTCCTTGGTCGACACCCCAAATTTCGTCGTCGTCGTCGCAATCGCGGTGACACCGTACGGCAACACAAATGCTTGTTCGTATACTGAAATTTCCGTCGTCTTGTTAGAAAACGAGGTGATATCCGAACTGTGACAACCACTCGGTTTGTCAGTACTAGCCCCTCGACAACCAACACATGCTCGCACCTCGAGGTCTTCTCGTCCGGCCCATGCCCTTCGTACATCTCTACCGAAACAATACGATAGCCCTTTGCACTGCCAGGCTCGGTATCATCGTCATAATATGAATACACCAGCCAGTTTTCATCCAGGGAGACCCGGATGTCGCACTTTCCTTCCACAACGGGCAGTGAGACCTGATACAACACCGTGCCCTTGACGGTATCAACCACGTACAAACCACACGTGGGTGGAGGCAATGCAGAAGTGCGTGATGGAGCAGAAATCACCACGCTCAGGTGAGGGTTGAGATACTTGTACAACGTACTTCTGTCCCCCTTCACCCTGCCCACGTTTGCCACTTGGCGACCCCTGTGGGCACTCTTGACAATCGCGACTACTTCTTCGTCCTCGCTGAATGACACTCCCCACGTTGGGAACGCAACATGGAAGAGAGAGAGCTCATCATTGAGACCTAGCTGGTGGCCAAGGACTTGCGTGCCGGCTCGCAATGCGAGGTAGATTTGTGGGGCCAACGACGAGAGAGAGGCGCGCGTGGCAGGAGTATCAGGGTAGAGTTGGACCTGGTCGAGGCTGTCAAATCAGCGAAAACGGACAAAAGAACTCAGAGAAATCTGACCTGCAGGAACTCGTCCAGCATCACCACCGTATCCTTCCCATCTGGCATGAGGAATACATCCACCAATGGCCCTGCGATCACATCCACACCTTCCAGGGCACTAGCCCATCTACCACTGAGACTACGAGGATCTTCAGCCTCGTTATCGGCGGATTTGACAATCTTGATATCCTCTCCTGTCAAGGGGTCGAAATGGAAAATAACGGTGTCCACCAATGTCTATCCGTCCCCCGGATCAACAAGGTATAGATCCACAACCAGGACGCCACAAGAAGTACGCACGTTATCAGCGATCCTCTGCGCAATCAAAGCGATTCCTTCTCGGCCGTCGGAATCACCACTGCGTACCATGAAGGCCTTCACAGGCGCAATCTTTCCGCCCACTTTCCTCGCCCATCCAAGCCCAAGGGTTCGACTCCATACGATCGCACCTGTCGACGTGTCCAAAGCAAAGATTTTCCCGTGAATCGTCGAAACGATCAGCAGCTGGCGGAAAGAAAAAGGATCACGAACGAGCGTGTCAACCGAAACAGGCGAATGGGGGGGAACAAAGTGGGGTACGCTCGATGTAGAAAGGCTGGAAGAAGCTGGAGAGATGGGAGAAGATGGGGATGCATACGAGCCAGTCACAAATCGCGTAACAAAGTGGACAACATAGTTTGGCAGGTTCTAGGGACGAATGCGTCAATGTAAGGACCTGCGACACGGTTCTATGCAGAGGCACAGTCGCACCTTGGTATCTACAACTTGCCTTGCAATCTTACTCCAAAAACCTTCGCTCTTGTTCTCAACTCCACCTGTAACCTCGTCTCTCGTAGGCGGGAGCTCGACAAAAGTAGCAGTCTGCACAGTAGAAAGAGACTCTTCGCGCACCCATTGGAGCTCATTGTGATCCCAGAGCTGAACCGATCCGGTTGATGTAATAAGGAGGTGCTTGTGAGAGGCCTCATTTGTTAGAGAAGAGACAGAAGGAGAGGGCGAAAACGTGACCTGCATAAATCAATTCAATGTCAAATACGAGAACAGTCCAAGTACTTGCATGTTTGATGGTTCCGTGTTCACACGCTTCAAAGGGGAATTCGGAGCCCAAAACCTGGCCAGTACTTTCCTCTAAGTTCACTTCAAGTGTTTGGTGAATCGCTTGCTATGTTTGATAAGCCTAATGGGGATACATTCGAAAGTAGTGAATGAAACTCACGTCACGAGCGCTGGACCAAGTCACCTTGCCTACGTACGGGGTTCCATCCTTGCTGAGCGCACCAAAAAAGTGGGGTACGGAAGTGGATGCAGACGGCGTCTGAATGTGTTTGACTCAGTATAGTCAATCCCTCACGAAGTTGTGCGACTCACCACATCGCCAAAATCCCACAACACATTCACTGGCGACCCACCAGCTGTGTAACTCGACACTTCGAGAGCACCGTCGTCTCGAAAAGCCAAGAATAGCCCATTTTCTGAAAGTCCGATGTCCTGGATACGCTGATACGATGCATTGGGAGCAGTCAAAACTTTGCCCTTCAGAGAGGGGGAGAGAGGAGCTGAGAGAAGCGATAGGGGGGCATTCGATGCTGTTGACGAAGGAGAAAGCCAGATCAAGGATGGACCGTATATATTAGCCTCTGAATCAGAGTCTGCACTCGTAGTCGAGGAATCTCTAGCTCGTGAAGGACCCAGTAAGAGAAAGTCGGTCACGACATTGTTTATGCTGGCAGGTATGTTGACGCTAGTGATGACTTCACCCGTGATGATGTCGAGTGTCGTGACATGTAGCGTGTAGGTCTTGACTGATTTCGCGAAACCTGCAACATAGAGCGTTGACGTGTGGATGTCGGGATAGATATGAGTGTACATGACGAGAGAACTGGAGGACTCATGTCAGGGTGGGGTTGTGTGCATACTTTGTCACTCACCCCTGGTCTGGGGACCGCCACTTCCATGCTCTTTCTCCCGTGGTGGAATGGATACATTGGACCGTATCCCCGTTCGTGAGAACCACTGCTTGATCACCGCCCTGAGCACGAACCAGCGTCAACGCGATACCGAGAGTGGGAGGGTCATGTGTCTTTCCGTCCGCAGGGTTATGTAGTCGCTTTTCGTGGACAAGGTCGCCTGTCGGTACATCATAAACGCGCAGAATGGATCCAGAGGGCCCAGACAGCGCATACACGCCTAAGTGGATGTCAGTGACAACCCAACGAACTAGATACCAGGGACGTACTGTCTTCGTGCACTCTGAACCCCATAATGGCATCCTGCGTATCGTGAATGCTTCTCCACACTGCAAGAATTGACGTTATGGCTGCTAGCGTGAAGAAGAGAACCAAGCAGACCTATGGTACCATCAGTAGCATTAAGAGCCACCAGCACGTTGTTGCCAGTAGCAGTGAGTATGATGTCGTCGCGAAATACAGGTTTGGTTAGCTGTTGTGCGTAGAGGGGAACGCCGACGAGCTCCGTGTACCAGTCGACGATGCCGACTTCGGACTCGTGGATGGCTTGTGCGGTCAGCGTGAACAGAGACAACGAGAGCAAACATCGAAGCGACCGCGACCGCATGGAGGGCGTCGCTGACAGGGAGAGCGCGGTGACGAGTTTCCCACATTCAGCCCGCTCGCGTTTCGTTCAGCAACCACGATGACATACGACCCCGACAAATGGATAGAGCAGCTTATGACCTGCCAACATCTCCCAGAGGCCGATATGAAAGTCCTCTGTGACACAGTACGATGTATCCTCATGGAGGAGTCCAACATCCAGCCCGTCTCTTCCCCCGTCACTATATGTGGTGACATTCATGGCCAGTTCTGGGACCTCCTCGAATTGCTTAGGAAAGGTGGCAAGGTTCCTGAAACGAGCTACATTTTTATGGCACGTAGGTGTCGCTTTCGGTGGAGAGATCTATGCTTAATAGTTGTCTTTTTGCTTCCGTTACTGTCCCCTGGTGCTCGTGGAAAACATTCGGCGCTATCAATTATTAATGGTGGCAGGGGGATTTTGTCGATCGCGGTCACTACAGTCTTGAAACAGTATCCCTTCTGTTAGCCTTCAAAGCAAGGCAAGCGGTTACCATTACCATTTACCGTCCTCTCATTGACGTCCAGATACCCGGACAAAGTTACCCTCCTCCGAGGAAACCACGAGAGTCGACAGATAACACAAGTTTATGGATTTTATGGTCCACATCTCCCCCTCACTCGTAAACTACCGCCGACTGACTTAGCGCAGACGAATGCCAACAAAAGTACGGTAGCGCGGCCGTTTGGAAAGCTTGTTGTAATGTTTTTGACTATCTAAATCTTGCTGCTGTGAGTAACTCTTTTTGCAGCTTGCACCATAGCTTGTTTTTCTTTTTACCCACATGGGCCTACTGAAATAGATCATCGACGGAGAAACCCTTTGCGTACACGGTGGACTCTCACCGGATATACGTACACTAGATCAGATTCGAGTCTTGTCACGCGCCCAGGAAATTCCGCACGAGGGAGCTTTTTGCGGTTTGTATCATTATACTACTTTTCTGGGATTCCTCACAATTTTCACCATAGATCTCATGTGGTCCGATCCGGAAGATATAGATACATGGGCCGTTAGTCCTCGAGGTGCCGGGTGGCTGTTTGGGGGAAGTGTCACTCGAGAGGTGTGCAAATAAATTCTTCGCAAAGGTTTCAAACTCACTTCTGACTGCCAAAGTTCAATCACACGAACGACTTGACCCTCATAGCCCGCGCTCATCAACTAGTTCAGGAAGGTTACAAATACATGTTTGATGAATCGCTCGTGACAGTATGGAGCGCACCCAATTATTGCTATCGATGTGGGAATATGGCCAGCATTTTAACGATAAGAGGGCGAGGAAACAGTGATGGTGGTTTGAGGAATGGTGATAGTGGGAACGAGAATGAGGCGGTGAATGGAGGAGAGGTTGGAAGATTTTTCACGGTGTTCGGTGCCGCGGAGGAGAACGAACGGGATAAAGGCATGCAAACGAGGAAATTGGTAAGTGTTGCTGAACGCTGTCGCCTTGTGCACCTCGACCTGTCTGGTCCGTTATTGGCTTTACTTACCCACCTTGCGATTCTTTAGGGTACTATGCAATACTTTGTATAATAGGCGCACGAATTTCATACCAGCATTGGTTGAAGCCCTTGAGGACGGCGGAGAGGACTCCAGCCTGGGGATTGCCCCATGTTATACAGTGATATCAGTCATGCACGTCAAGAATCGCTTCAAAAGTCACCAGGGGTCTATGCGTCCTCGGGAGCCCGGCAGGTAATGAAAGTTTTTGTACGGAGTGTTTGTGGCTACTCGGTAAGTATCTTTTTCCGCCTCGAACGACACTCGTACCCTCACCTCACATCTAGTAGTGTAACTACTTTGTGGCCATCCTCTCATCTACCTTGGAGCATGGTGCAACATCACTGCGAGGTGACTCTGGTAAGTTTATAAAACCTCGTCTTTCAGTTATTGAATAACTTCGGACATTAGAGGGCGCAGATGCATATAGAAAGCTTTCTCTCTTCTACTTCTCGTGATTTTTGCCTTGGCCAGGTTGTCACGATCGACTTTCCGACGGATGGATCCTACAGTCTGTGTCGCTCGTCGAATCCCTTGCGGATGGCGAGGGCGGACCCCACGGTGATGGGTACCGCATGATAGCGCAGAAGTCCGATCGGTGATCCGAAAGGATCCCGGGCGCCCGAACGACCTGTGGGATATGCCTGGCATTCCCAGGTATATATAGCTTCAGCCCGCGCGGGAAGTCCTCCACCCCACTTGTTTTACACGCAATCACGACCAGTCCAGCCGGGGTGTCAAGCCACCTTCATGCCTTCGCCACCTCTGAAGGTCCGCGCGGAATCCCCTGGTAGGGCATTAGACTGGGAGCTGGTACCCTAAACAGCCTTGGAAGGCGACGGTAGGGTAGCGGTAGCTCCCTGACGAAAGCTTTTGCAGGCTTGAAACTGTTACCAACCCGTCCCACTCTGTCCCTGCTCGTACTGTATGCGGCGGCCGCCTAGCAGTCCTGCTGCCCGATCCTGACCCTCGGGCAGGGATGTCCGACGGGCGAGCAAACAGGATCGATAGCCCAAGCATCCTCCCTCGCACACAGACAACGGACTGTGGCCGGGAGTTCCCCCACTCTCAATGTAAACAATTCCCTCCCCTCCCACGCTCGCCTGCTGAACCTCAGCCTCGCTGATCCCGCTCGCTTTGCCGGCATGGTTACTCGATCATTGTTGCAGCCCGGGCTTATCCTCGAGTGTTCGATGCGGCCAGACTTCAACAGTATGAAGCGAAGAGGACGCCGGAACGCAGTTGTTATCAATATACAACGTACAGATATATGTATGGACCTGCGTGAACGTGAACCAGACTGTACGTCTTTACGGATTTCTGCACCGACATACACGAGGCGGGACGAGACGTATACAACACGATCAGCACGAGACAACGAGATCAATCACATCATTTCCAGCACGACACCCAGGACTCTCCGTACGCGAAACGCTCGACGTCGAGCTTGTAACTCGCTCGAGAAGATATGACCAACGTGTGCGCGGGAAGGTAGAACGCATGCCTGCCCCAAGAAGGAATCCAGCAAAAGAGCGCGCCGTCGGAGAGCTCGATCCATCCGTCCTCTCGTTGACGCATTTCGCCGAGCGACATCATTTCTTGCGGAGCCCATTCTTTGATGGAGAAGTCTTCCGATCCAGACACGATGTGGCTGCCATCGGGTGAATAAGCGATCGAGGAGACTGCACGTCGGTGACCCTCGAATGGACCTGCCACACACCGACCGGTGCTCGCATTCCACAGCCTGAGAGTCCTGTCCTCAGAACCAGAGACAATGTGGGCCCCATCAGGTGAGTAAGCAACACACAAAATTGCATCTGTGTGCCCTTGGAAGGGACCCAGTATGCACTCTCCAGTGATTGCATCCCAGATCCTGATGGTCTTGTCCTTTGAGCCAGACAGAATGTGGTTTCCACCAGGAGAATAAGCAATAGAAGTGACTGCTTCAGTGTGCCCTTCAAATGGACCTAGTATACACTTTCTAGTGGTTGGGTCCCAAACCCTGATGGTGGTGTCTTTGGAGCCAGAGGCAACATGGCTGCCATCAGGTGAATATGCAATAGAATAGACCCAATCAGTGTGTCCAAAAAATGGATCTGATATACACTGGCAAGTATGTGGGTCCCAAAGCCTAAGATTGTTGTCCCATGATCCAGACATGAAAGTGTTGCCATCAGGAGAATAGGCAATGGCAGTAACTGTTCCTGTGTGTTTAAAGAATGGACCTGCTAATCCAGTAGTTGAGTTCCAAATATAAACAGCATCATCCCATGAGCCAAAGACAATATAGTTGCCATCAGGTGACTGGGCAAAGGAACGGACCTGCTCTACATATGTATAAAATGGAGCTGATACAAAATGTCCAGTGGTTGTGCCCCACACTCTGATGGTGTTGTCTGTTGAGCCAGAGACAATATGCTTGCCATTGGGTGAATAAGCAATACAAGAGACTGTTTTTGAATGTCCTGTAGATGTGCCTGTCTCAAGATAGTTTGTGTTTGCATTCCAGATCCTGATAGTTAGATCCCGAGAGCCTGAGACAAGAAAGTTGCCATCAGGAGAATAGGCAACAGAAGTGATTGAACTTGTGTGTCCATAAAATGGACCTGCAACACACTGTCCAGTGTCTGTATCCCAAATTCTAATGGATCTATCTGCAGAGGCAGAGACAATATGGATGCCATTAGGAGAGTAGGCAACAGATTGTACCCAATCAGTATGTTCCTTGATTATTGCTGTACATTGACCAGTGGTTGAATCCCAGATTCTGATGGTCCTATCACTTGAGCCAGAGACAACATGACAGGAATCAGGTGAATAGGCAACACTATCAACCTGGAGGTGGTGTCCCAAAAGTGGACCTACTATACATTCTCCAGTGATTGCACTCCATATCCTGAGGGTCCAGTCATAAGAACCAGAGACAATATGGTTTCCATCAGATGAATAGGCCAGAGAGCTGACTCTGACAGTGTGCCCCTTAAGTGGTCCTATTGCACACATGCCAGTGTCTGCATCCCAAATCCTAATAGTATTGTCATCAGAGCCAGAGGCAATGTTATTCCCATCAGGTGAATAGGCCATGCAAGTGACTGCCTGACTATGACCTTGAAATGGACCCACAACAGGTTGACCAGTAGTTGCATCCCAAATCATGATGGTACAGTCTCTTGCACAAGAAGCTATATGGCTTCCATTAGGAGAATAGCCAACAGCAGAGACTGATTGAGTATGCATTTGGAATGGACCTGCCACACACTGGCCAGTGATTGGATCCCAAACTCTGACAGTCATGTCATCAGAGCTAGAGACAACATGACTACCATCAGGTGAATAGGCAACACATGTGAGATGATCTGTGTGTCCCTGCAAGAAATGAATCTCTGCTGGCCAACTATCTGGGTATCCCAAGATCACTGAAAAGTGATTCTGGAGATGGTCTACCCAAAGTTGGTAGAGTGGAGACCCTGAAGGTGTCTGAGGCATGGCTGACAAGTATAGGTGAGGTGTGGATTCTCTGATGATGGGTGAAAATATTTGAATGAATTGGGATCCCTCTGCTGCAAGATTTGCAACTTCATGTCCCTAATAACTTCATGATCAGTATGCACCACCTCATCACCATTCTTTACTCTACCTTGGCCCAGTGTTTCAGGAAATTGCAGGTCTTCAGGGCAGCCAAGATGTATGAGACTGGAGAGGAGAGAGAGAGAAGGCTGATAGCTTCAAGCCAAAAGGGAAAGAAGTTTTTGAAAAACAAAGTGACCTCATCCAACAACTCTGGTGTACAGTCCACATGGTGTACATGGTCCATCCAATACTGGCAAGAGTATGCGAGGTGGAGAGGAATAGCCTCAGTCACCCGATCCGGCAAGTCAGGAACAGCGATGTTGGGGAGACGGGAGTCCTTGAGGTCACAAATATTGAACCTGAGTGTCTTCCGCATGGATACAAGCGATGCACGTCCAAGCCAGAAGGCATGGCGTGGTAGGAGGTTGACATGAAAAGCTGAACTGCGTGCTTCGTCCAATAAAAAGTCGCGGAACGAGGTATGAAGCGGCCGGATGGGTTTTTGTTCGTTGAGAATCCCATCGAGCAACGATCCTAAGGGTCTGACGATATCTCGGATTTTCGGGTCACCGTCGAAGAGAGCAGAAAGGGAGGTAAGAGAGAGCGGCTCCTTGAGTGAAAGCACGATAGCCATTACTTCCCGGAACTTGTCACGAGCATTACTCAAGGTAAACAACTGACCCAGTATGGTCTGGTATAACTCGTCCAGAGGGTGTTCGCTGATATTGTCCCCCTTTTGTAATAGAATGTCAAGTCGTTCACGTACGTTGAGTCCAATGGTACGTTCTCCCATAATAAACTTGCAAGCAGTGGACGCCCACTGAAAGAGACGCTGAGAGTGGTGGACAAGTAGTCGACACCACTCCTGTTTTGGCCATGCAGCGTCAAGCTCAGCGCATTCTCGTCGCAGGGAGTACGAAATGAACTTTCTGATATCTTCGTCGACGACGTCCTGAGGGATGTCACCCATCTGCTTGTGAACAATGCCTGGACCGGGGGGAAGCGCGGCAAGGATGTCGCTTTCTGGGCGAGTAGTGACGAGAAAGCGAATGTTGGGTGGCAGGTGGTTTTCAGCAATGTCCTCGGAAAAAGCGCGCAGAAGGTCTCGGCGGTGAGTTTGATCCCCGCTCTCATCCAGGGCATCCACCACGATAACCAACGGACCGACAGTATCGAGATGCTTGCCGGGCTCGATGATAAGCCGCTGGACTTGCTCTGAGATTGACGTCGACATCCGAAGCGATCGATTGTCTCTTACAACCTGCAAGAGTTCGAACTTGTACTGAGGGTCGTGGTCGGAGAGATTGCAGGCAATGGTGCTGAAAAAGTTTTGCGGGTTACGTTTCGCGACATCGCTCCGAAGGAAGCAATACGAAGAGCCTAGCCTTTTTTGTTCGTCGTACAGTCGTGCGATCGAGTGGGCAACCGCTGACTTGCCCGACCCGGCGACGCCAGTGAGCAAGCATATTCGTGGGGAATCTTCGTCGGGATTGTTGAGAACATCACAGATTTCTTGGATGATGGCTTCACGCGTCCCTGGGAGACATGTCTTTTCTTGCACATATCTGGCGCCACTAGCATAGGGTATGTCATTCAAATCTATGGACTCCGCTGTACGCAGGATACGTGAACATCTCGCCATGATCGCAGGAGGTGGTGCCTACCGATGGTCTGTACGACGTTCATGATGCGTAAGACGGTGATACCGGACTGCAATGCAAGTCCTTGCAAGAATGCGGCTTTCAGTTCCTGGAGCTTGTTCTCATAATCCGTGATCTTGCTATCGACATCCGAGATCGTGTATTTAGCAGTCCGAATCCCTATGGAAATAAATTAGTACATACTTAAGGGGACAGTGTGAAGTCGACAACAACTCACAGAAGTTAACTCGCTTGGCGTATTCAGCAATGAAGTGCCCACACTCTGTCACCTGCAAGATCAAACGCCTGGCGGCCTCTCTGTGCGCCTCGATTGCCCTCAAGGGATCGGTATCCTTGATAAATGCTAGTGCATCGCTCATAGTTCCTGCTAAGCGGACAACTCGGTCGTCACGATTTTTCTGGTTTACTAGCACCTGGGGTGGTAAGAGCTCAACGACAAATGCCAGCCAGATCATCTAATAACATACAGACCTGGTTTGTAGCCGATATCACAGACCAAGCCAGCGAGGTATACGGGTGAATCTACGGAACGCTTCAGACGGAGAGAGAGCGGAACAATAAATACCAAATACCGCTGCAATCCCACGCACGATCTCATTGAAAAGAGCCATTCTTTCTAACAAAACACTCCACGTGTTCTCGAACGTACGCAATGCTGCCACGACATTTGCGCCAGTATCGATCGTTGAGTCTACCAGGCTGGCGGCTTGTGGCGCGGGACCGAGTACGCTGACCACTTCGAAGGCTCTTTGAACAGCATCAGCTGCTTGAAGTTGGTCCGCATCGCCTTCACGCATCTTCATAGACAATGCAAATTTGATCGTGAATGCGGGAGTATGTTTCCGTTCGTAGGAGGCGTCCATGTGAAGAACCTCTTCGAGCACTTTGAGTGCAGAAATGTATCAGCAAAAAATAACATACGGAGTACCCTTCGTACCACCATCCTTCAATTTCTCCAGTATCCCACCAATAGTATCGGTGAGACGTCCAACAAACTTGTCAGGGCCGATGTGCTGCTTCCGGTAAACCATTGCAAGGAGGACAGAGTCGTCGTGCCCGTCACTGATGAAGATGATCCAGTTTATAACAATCAGGGGATACATATCACCTACAAGTAGAATACTTGATCCCAAGAGGTGCGGTTGTCTTTCTCCTTTTCCTGGCTCGTCGATCGTTGGGTGCTGCCCACGGAAAACTGGACGAGATATTTCTTGGGTATCAGGAGCTTACGCCGCGATGGAGTACGAAGTTCAATGTCTGAGTGTAAATCAGCAAGCATCAGAAGACCAAAGTCTGCGACTCGACCATTGATGGTGATCTTTTTGCCGCTGGAACCATATTCAGCACGGAAATTATACGAGGCGACCGGTGTACATACACACTCGTATTCTGAACCATGCTCTCTCCCTAGGTGGTATCTGTCTGGTATAAGGGAAGCTAGCAGAATGCGATAAAGAGGGAACCGAAAGTGGGTCCTTGTGGGTCCTGTGAATACACAGCATTTGTTTACGGTTGCGATGCGCTGTGGGCGCAGGCGCTTAGAGTATTTGGCGACCCGGCCCGTTGGAGACATGAAGGCCCGCACTCGGACCGCAATACTGAGTTATAATAGAAACGGTAAAATGCTGGGGAATTCTGAGCTGGTATCCCGAATCCACTTTCTTCATATTACAAGCAAACAAGCTCGGGAAATTATGGACCTGGCGAACCAGGTGAAGCTGTCAGCGGGTAAAAACAGGCAAGCAGAAAATAACACACCAGCAAATGGTTGCTTAAAGTGAAGGCCGGAAAGGGAACCGAAGCGGTATCAAGCTTTGTCTTACCCTGAAACGGGGCAGCGGACGAAAGGAGTGATCCATACATACGCGACAACTTGAAAGCAGCGGTGAGCGTGGACGATCATGGTACCCGAACTGAGCGAAGGGAAACATCAATCCGAGGAAAAAGATGTGTGTTCGGTCAAGAGGACCTTGAGAGTTAGCATCACGGATCGCATATCTTCGCTGAGTGCGCCGTGCGAGATCTTGAAAGTTGCGCGAGGTGCTGAGGGAACAACTGAACTTGGATCGGACTTGAGGCCTTGAGACCAGACAAGGAGTCGGAGCTGCCAGTGTGGAGGACAATGATGTCCGGGCTCACGTCCTCAGATGTTCGATAGCCAGCGGAAGGCGTCGAACGCGGTCCCCGCCCGGCCCGGGACGGAAAGTGACGGTCCACATCGACGGAAGGGCTTGGCTTGTCGCCAACGGGCCAGCTAAATCCGGAAGGAGATCCGCTACTGCCAAGCACTGCCTCCGTCAGTAGCGGCCGCTGCCAACAAGCGCGGTCAACTTCGTCGTCAGGCGTGCACAGATTCGTTTTGTCTATGTCCATCTCGTTTTCTGCGTGGCCCAGCCTTGTCAAAGCACTTCTTGCACTTTCACTCGTCTTGGTTTCATCCATGGTCTTTGGTCTCGGCAAGAAAAAGTGGGATCCAAACGGCAAGGTCCGCCCCGCGCTGTTCTACTCTAGCCACGCCACTGACGTTCTATCCGCAGCACGTCTACATTACAGGCGGCAGTCAAGGCCTTGGACTTGCACTCGCAAAAATCCTCGTTAAAAAGGGCGCCAGCATCTCCATCGTCGCGCGGACACAGAGCAAGCTGGACGATGCCCTAAAGGAGCTCGAGGTGGGTGTAGACCCCAACCTGGCTCGTTTTGCACTCACCCCTCCTTGGTTTCGTCGCGTCTTGGATACTGCCGCCGCGCTGCCTATATAGGCGCTCCGTATCTCCCCTACACAGTCGTTTCATGCATTCTCCTTCTCCCTCGCCTCTGCTTCGGCATCCGCTGAGGCACTCGCGGCAGCAACAGCCGCCCACAACGAATTCCCAGACGCTATCTTTTGTTGTGCGGGTGCCGCGAAGCCCATGTACCTCGTGGACATGGGTGAAGCCGAGCTAGAAGGAGGAATGAGGGATGGTTATTGGGTACAAGCTTGGACTGCATGGGTAAGCCGGCATTGCCTCCCGCCTCCTCTTCATTTCCGACGTCCATATCTAGGCAGCCGTAAAAGAGATGGCAAAGAGAGGGCACAAAAGCAAAATCGTTCTTGTTTCCTCGACGCTTGGGTTGATGTCGTTTGTGGGCTACTCTTCGTACTCCCCTGCAAAGCATGCTTTAAGAGGTATTCCTACCCTATGGCTCTCTCCCGTCGTTGATCCGATGCTGACCATGCCCGAATTGCAGCACTTGCGGAGTGTCTTCGTTCTGAGGGTCTCCTCTATGGTTTCAGCACCCACATTTTCTTCCCTGCTACAATGTACACGCCCGGCTTCGATGAAGAGAACAAGACCAAACCTGCCATCACGCGCAAGATCGAGTCCGTAGACGAAGGTCTGACCGCAGAACAAGCCGCCCAGGGTCTTTTCAAGGGCGTCGAGAACGACGAATTCCATATCACGGCAGATTTAATTACAAAGGTGTTCGAGTCGTCGACGAGAGGTTCCTCGCCGAGAGGAAACGCGTTTATCGAGACCGTCTTGGATTTTATTGCCTTGGTTGGTTGCCTTGGCAGTGTTGTCCCGTTTATTTGTGTACTCACATGCCATGCATTAGATCGGAGTGCCTATTTGGCGCCGTTCGGTTGACAGCCAGATCGTTGCTCATCGAGAGGAGCACAATGCGTACCTGATGGAAAGAGGGTTTTTTGAATCGGGGTGATAATTGCCCATTTGTTGGTTAATCGCGATTGGGTCCTGCGTTAAGGCTTGTTGAGAGCTCAATCGTACTTTCGCATACCCTTTAAATTGGTATTGTTTGGCTTGTACTGGCGTCAACGAGTGTTTGCCTGTCGTAACGTTCTTGCTCTCCGCCTCACCACACCTACCTAGTCCCGCCCGCTCGGGGAATTGCAGGTATGGGCGAGTGGAATCCAATTGGGGTTCAGACAACCCACGTTTCTCGAAGCCGACGTCTCCCATGCGAACAACTGGTGCGGGAACAGTCTTGACTCGAAAGAACTTCGGGGCTTGCATCCCACTGACTGTCAGTGCCCCCGTTCCTGTGGTGGGTCGGGGTCGCACGCAGGCCAGTCGTGCCCACCTTCATTCTGTCCTGCTTTTTGCATGGCCGGCGAGGACGATGGCGCTGAGAGAACATGTGCCGATTTAGGGACGCGGGTATCCCGGGGCTGTTTTGCGGGCAGTGTCGCAGTGCTCCCTGTCGCTACGACAAACGCGCATGGTTCACGCACGGGCATCCGTGCGCCGATGCAACGTGCTTGTCTCATTCGTCCGGTAGCTGATCAGCTCAGGTCATAGGATGGGACTCAGACCGTGTGCGGTACAAGTCAGCATCTTGGTGCGTGGCCGATCGGCTCTATCCCACAACTCTTTGGAGGCGACAGCTCACGTACGGCGTGTGTTCGCGGCTTGACGTCCCCGGTTCTGACATGGTTTGCACAGACACCTCCGTTGATTGGTGGCTGGGCGACACCAAACGTCATTGAACCCAAAGCTGTTCATTTACGGTTCCTGCCATGCTCAGGCCCGGCTTGCGAGTCTAAAATGAAGGATCACACCGTCAGGGGATATAAAGTGGGCACGATGCGAAACGCATGGGTGTCATCACCCGCCTCCTTCTACTCCGTCCTCCGTGTCCACGACGTTTCAGACTTGTGTGTCATCAAGACGACCATGCGTTTCTTCACGTCCGCGCTTTCCCTCGCTCTCTTGGCCGGCTCTGCTTTGGCCCAGTCGACGGTGCTTACGCTCCCTCCCGCCGGATCTACTCTGACCGCTGGCAGCGAGGTCACCGTGCAAATTACTATGGGGGTGAGTGAGCGTGCCGCGTTGATGCATCCCCTTTGTTCACCCGCGTGCTCAGGACTATCCCGAGAACATTGACGTCGTTGCCATCGTCATCGGTCTCAATCCATGTCGCGGTGGCGAATGTGAGCCCGCGAGCGCGTTCATGGGCACCATCGTCTACCAGGGGGAGTACACCCGTCAATCTCCCAACCTGTACTCCAACTATACTGTCACCGTCCCGGAGGGTTTCGCCACCGGGACCGCTTCATTGAACGTCATCAACTTTTTCATGGTCGGGGTGAGTTCTGTTTGTGCTGCGCGCGTGGCTGAGACTGACGTATGTCGATCGTGCTAGGCGTCATATGAGCCCGTCGTCGACTATTTGAATGAGACGGTCACTGTCGTTTCTTAGTGAGGACGCTCGCTAGTTGATCACATAACGGACTTTTGGAAGGGAACGATTCGGACTATTGTTGCTGTTTTGAAACGGGACGCTGTAATTGTAGCATACGAACCAGTCTGTTTACTACGGTAGTGTTTAGTAGGTGCTCCACCCAAAGCAAAACTTCCCACGCTTCTCTCCGTTCAGACGATCCTCGCCGAGTTGTGCAGGCTTGGAGCACGACCGCGGTCCTGTCCAAGCTTTTTTGTTTTTCACCATGTTTCGCGGGCACGCAGTCAGTACACGCTTCGTCCTGTTTTCATGCCCTGAATTTATAGAGCGACTCGGACCCAGTTTCGTGTTCGTGCTTCACGGACAGCTTATTTCGCCTCGACCGCCGCGGTCGGCGTCATCGTTGCTGACGGTGACGACAGCAGAGACCAGGACACGTCGGTCGAGGTAGCGCCCGAGGCGGTGGTTCAGAGTACGCCGGCCGAGGTCGTACTCGATGCAGCAGCCCAAAGCACCCCAACCGAGGTCGTACCCGATGCAGCAGCCCAGAGCACCCCAGCCGAGGTCATAACGCAGGACGCAGTGGGCGAGAGTGTGCTCGCCGACGCACCCGCCAGTACGGAGGTCAGCGTCGTCGTCACGCCCGAACCACCGAGGACAGTCTTTCCCGACCTTCCGGAAAAGGTGCCCGATCCCGTCTACCCTCTGTGTTGACTGCAGAGGAAGCTCACACGAGGTTTTTTTTTTTTCTTTCCGAGCAGCTCTCGATATACCCGAATCCGACACCAACACTCTTGCTCCTCGACACGCCTTCGCCACTCGAGTTAGGGATCGGACGCGTCCGGCGACAGGTGTGTGGGTACTACTCGGATGCGCGAACGCAGGTGCAGGGCGTGGTAGATCGATGGATTCGTGTCGAAGAAGCGGTCGAATGTATGTGTCTCTTCTCTTCTATTCTATTTTACTTTTTCTCAGTCTTGCTCTCTGCGCGTTTAGCTCGTTTCAAGTCCTTTCGGGATCCTGCCGAGCCTCTCAACCCAGGTCTACTCTACACGGGCGTGTCTGCGCTGACTGCGTCGGTCATTGTCCGCTCTCGCTCGCTGCCTGTACGGTTCCTCCTCCCGCCGTTGTCTCTGGTCGGCACGTTCGCATACTTCCTTCCGCGCACGGCAGGTCGTGTGGGTAGTTGGGTCGAGGAGCTCGAGGACAGACACGCCCCACGCTTTGGTGGGATTCGGCGAACGGGCGTCGCGCATACGAGCATGGCGTTGAGCATGCTCGGGGAGAAGTACAAGGAGGGAAAGAAGGGACTGGGCAAGGGTGCGAGGAGTGCAGTGGAGGGAATCGAGAGCAGTACCGGATTGAGGCTGAGTGGGGCATTTGGATGGACGCGAGACGCGGGTGATAAAAAGGGCTCGGACGAGAACAGGAACGCATAGATTTTTAGAGGCTCTGATGCATTGTCGCATATTTATACAGTGCGCAGAGTCTGTTCAGTGATGCCCATTGTCCATTCCATGTTGTCGGTAGCACCAGGATCAGTGAATGAAGAATCGCGATATCTATTAGGGCAGAAGACTGCGAACAACGTCAAGACCGCATGTTGCTTGGAAAACTCGAACTTGGACCGACCTTGTACTGTCTCACTTCTTTTTCGCGCCTCCCGTCTTGGTCGGTTTTGCCTTGGCCATCGCTGGCTCCTTTTCGCCCTGCACACCCGCCTGCAACTCGAGCCATTGGTCCGCCGCAATCTCCTCGCCAAACCGTCTCTTGAACCGCGTCATACGGCCCGTCCCTTCCTCCTCCTCGTCCTGGCTGTTCTCCGACGACGCCCCGGACACCCGTTCGGTCGCGTTCCAGAGCGGATGGTTGGTCGTGTCGCGCGTGAGGATAATCTTGGAGCGCGGGGAGGTCGTCCAGTGCGTGAACGTGGATCCGTCTGCGCGGGTGACGTGCTGGAGAAAGTGCGGGACGACGGGGGCAGGGAGGGTGCGGGGGTGCTTCTTTTTGATGTGGGACCGGCCGTAGGGGGAGGTGGAGTGCCAGCGGATGCAAACGGGGACTTGTGGCGTGCTGAGTAGGCGCTTGGACAAGGACAGGGCGAGTGACGGGGAGAGCGCCATGGCGAACGTCGGTGTCGTGCGCTCGCCGGGTGGGGGAGAATTTCGCGGGTCACGTGGTCGGAGGTTTGTTTGATTCAAAAGCTTTTGCCAAACAAACGCTGAGTTTGCCACGCACTTCACACCGTCACATGACTTGATGGAGTGCCTTGTGCATGCGCCCACTTGAAGATCTCCGCATAACATGCGCCCTGCGCCAGGCTGACTCTATTTCTATACAAGTCTACTCCGCCATTCCCATCTCGGGTCTTTGCCTGCTTCCTCTCTCCCCTCTGCTGGTCATGCTCATAGTGACTCCTGACTCAACATGTGATATTTGCATGGAGAACTACGTGGATGGGGAAAGGTCCCCCCATTTGATCCCCTGTGGCCACATCTTCTGTCGTACGTGAGTGTCAAGTAAAAATAATCAAGAAACCACACGCTTCCTATCCTTCACGATCGCTAGAACGAGGGCTGAGAAAACATTACCTATAGGTGTCTCGACAGCATGGAGCCCCAATGTCCTCTCTGTCGCGACCCTTTCTCGCCCCGGGACATCCGCAAGCTCCGCGTGGACGGTTTAGACGTGTCGAGTCCGACGTCGATCGCGCCCGTTCAGCGCCTGTTGGACGATATCGCCGCGACGACCGCAGGCAGGTGCGCCACCGTCGAGGACATACAGCGGGTGATCACACAGTGGCGCGCTTATCATAGCGCACAGCCAGGCGCCGGCAGCACTCCGGTACGTGGCTCGTCCATCGTCCTCGTCCGTCGAGCGCACGTCCGTTTCGCGATACGGCTAACCCCTTTCGTTGCCTCTTGAAGCGTATTCATTTTGGAGTCAGCTACCTCCTGTCCGCCCTGTTGGAGGCGCAGAGAAAGCTGCGCTTGCAGGCGGACCAGCTGGCCGAGTTCGCGACTGCAGAGGACACCCTCCGCGATCGCCTCAGCTCGGAACTCGAGGCTGCACGACTCCGATACCAACAATCTGAACAGGCGCGATTCAAGGAGGAGAAAACTGCACAGCGAGAGAAGAAGGCCTTTCGAGCGCAATACATCAAGATGAATGCCCTCTGGAAATAGTCAGTCCCAGTCGCAGCCCCTCGCTCCGTTGATCGCGTGCTGATGCCGAGACATGGGGGCTTGTTTTTTTTTTTTGCTCTATAGTAAAGTAGGTCGCGCGCGAATGACTCTGAGGTGTGTTGTGTTCTGACCTGTGGGCATAGGTTGAGTCGACGAAGGAGAAGTACAAGACCATAATAGAAGAAATGGGTCAAGCACTCTCCCAGGCAACGCAAGTGACGCATGGGATGGCAGGCACTGGCGTCGTCGACGAGAATCCTACGGTTATGTATGTTGTCGGTTACTCCTGGCTCTAAAAAGATATATATCTCTTGTGTTTTCAGGCAGTGCACGGTCACCGCAACCAATGCCTCGGGGGTAACAACAAAGCTTGACAGTGTCAAGCCACCCGCGTCCCGATTGTACGTTCCCTTTGTCGAGAAGAACTGTGTATCGAGGCTGAACGGTGTCAACAGAGAACTATGCCTTCTCTTCGTGTTCAAAGTCTTCGTGGTGTCGGTCGGTTGCGTCTTATGTTTGCTTGCTTCCACTGTAGTTGTGCAAGTGTGCGCGAAATAACAGGAAGAGTAGATCTCTTCCTCACCATTCAGTTTCCTGTTTAGACACATGGGAGCCCTTGATGTCGGGAGATGAGCCGATGCAGTTAGTACCGCGAGGGCGGCGTGATGAACTTCGATGCAGCCCTCGTTATCGCCCTAGCAGGCTCGATCGCCTCGTGTTTTCCTCTGAAATGAACACTCGAGGCTCCCGCGTTGGGAACTGGGCCCCAACACGCGCCACACGCTAGGCAGGGTTCGTCCCGCACGCGCACGCCCCTCGAAGGTATATCAACACCCGGTGTCAAGTCCACCCACGCACGAGTACCCTTCGCCCTTCCGCCCTCAGACTATGCTTGTGTTCAGTCCCGATTCGACGTGCGACGTCTGCATGGACAACTATAGGGATGGGGTGCGTACACCCCATGTCATCGCTTGCGGCCACGTCTTTTGCCAGACGTAAGTATCTCGAAAGCGATAAACATCAGGATGCATGGTGGTGGTGCAAAAATACACCCCATCGCATCGCTGGGCGGCAAGGGAGGGGAAGAACTGACGCTCAGATTCCAGGTGTCTCCTGCGGATGCAGCCCCAATGTCCGCTCTGTCGTCGCGATTTCTTCCCCTGGGACGTCCGCAGGCTGCACGTGGGCAGCCCTACTCCTGGCATGGACTCGGCCTCACCCTTGGTGACGGCCACGTCGGCGCGCGTCGATACGCGCGCTCAGTTCCTCCTGGACGCGATCGCGAACGCTGCAGGCGGGAGTGCCACGCTCGAGGACATGCAAAGGGTGATCGACCAGTGTCGTGCCTATCGCGATGCACAGCAGCAGCGCGGTGGCCCCGGTCAGGTACGCGATGTACGCTTCAATCCACGGAGTCCTCGAACATGACCACGACTGATTTTGGTTGTCCTTTCGTCTTTACCATCGACGTCCGCTTCTGTTCTTCTTCCGCCCTCTATCTAGCACACCTCATTGCCAGTGGGGGTTAGCCTCCTCTTGCTGACCAACTTGCTCGAGGCGCGACGAACGTTGCTCGCTCAGGCGGACCAACTGTCTATGGTCCGGGAGACCCGTGATCGCCTGGCGTGCGACCTCGCGGCCGCGCTGCAAAAGGAGGAAGCGCTCCAGGCGCTCGACGACGTCCGGAGATAGTCAGTTTCCCCCCTCTCCTTTGAGATCCCAGTTTCTTCTTCGGTTACACATGCTGACGCGACACATCTCTTTCTCTTTCCGGGCGACGAACGCGCGGGTTGTTTGTCATTAGCGAGGTAGGTGACCGACAGCAGGCGGGGGCGGATGCGACGTTTGCGCTGCAGCACGTCTCATCGTGTTCACATCAATGGGCACTGACGTGGCGTTTGGTGCGCCGGTTGTTCCCGGTGTTTTATCAGGTGCAATCGATGACGCGCAAGAACAGAACGTTGCAAGAAGATCTAGCGCGATTGCAATCGACGACGACGCGGACGCGGACGACGGCGCCACATGCAGCTGCCGCGACCACCTCCACCACCAACGCGGGCACGATTGCCACCAGCTTGAACAACAACGTGCCGGGCTCGTTCGTGATGCCGGCGCTTGACCGCGTCGGCCAGGGGGGTCGCGCATCGACGTTGTACGTCCCATGTGCATCTAAATGAAAGACGGGAAGAACAGAAAGACAGAGAACGCGTGTAGGCCCCGGCGCGCGGCGGTGGACACACACCACAACAGGGCCAACGGGGTCGGGGAGGCGTCGTCGCCGCCCGCGGCGCGTCGACCGTACGTCTCTCTCTCTCTCTCGCTGCTTTCGTTCGTTGGCTTCCCTTGGGAAGTAAAATGCTGAGCAAAACAGAGACAGGAACGGGCGTCGGTCTGTCCTCTTTGACGCCGTCGTAGCGTCCGTAGGCGTCGTTTTGTTTTTGCGGTCCGTTTTCCCTGCGTCCAAGTTAGGTTTGCCGGTGGCGAAATGACGGACTGCTGGCCAAAGGTTGGAGGAGCACGTTTCGTCTTTTTGTTAGTGAAATAGGGGACTTTCTTGTACATGTTTGAAAAGTCTTAGACGCACTCGCATAGCGGGCGCTTCAACTACAACCTGCAGGGATTCGAATGACACACCTTTTGAACAGTGAGGCTAGGCGTGCGGTCATGGGTAACAGGGGTTGATCAACTGATCACTATCTTTTTTTTTTCGTGTTTATTGTCCAGTGAGGCTATTGCCTCTTGTCAGACATTATACATGTGGAGCAGTTGTGTGTGAGTAATAGCGGGGTGTAAGGTAGTACGTAAGTTATCAGCTCGGATGAGCGGGTTGGCCTGCAGAAGGGCCGATATGAATTGGATCACTATCATAGGTCAAACTCTCGACAAGCAACCGGTCGTTTCTTCTCTTCGTCACAGGTCACACATGTACACAACACGCTATCCAACTCGAGCGGTATTCACCAAGTCTCACGAGTGCCATCGAGTCAAGCCCTCGACGTGGATTAGAAGAACCCTTGCCCGTCGAACGGCCTCGCTTCCTTGCCCTCGCGCACCCATCCGACAGCGTCCGCAGTCAACAACGCAGCCCTCAGAAACAACGATCCGTCCAGCACCGCCGCATCCGCCAGCTCGGTGCCCTCAAAGTACCCTGCAGGACGCCGACCATAGAGGGTGTCAAAGTGGGCAAAGGCACGCTGGATCTTGATGAGGTGGTCGTTCGGATGAGTGATAGCCGACTGCAATATCGGCAGGAACGCGTTCGGCGTCGGCGTCGTCTCGGTGCTTGGGGGGACTCCCGGGGCAGGGGTGGTCGGAACGGACGGCTCGAGTGACGTGGTGGTGATAAATGACTTGATGTGTGGGGTGGGTCGCCCACGTACGACCCACCATACGAGGGCTGTGAGGAGGTGTCCGCGGAGGAGAAGGACTTGGGAGCGCGGCGAGAGGTACGCGAGCAGCGAAGGGAGAAAGAGGGCCGGGGTGACCATGTGTAGCCTATCCCGGCATCATACGAGTCAGCCACAACGCGGATCCTACTCGTCGAGGGAAGAGGTTACACACAGGATAAAGTCGGCCTTGAAACCGTCTGCCGTCAACCCTCCGGGACCGTAGATGAGGGAGCTCAGCCAGATGAGTTCCTCCAGCTTACGCTCGATTTCGCCTGGCTGGGTCAGGTCGATCGTCCATTTCTCGGCATATTCCCTGATCACCTTGGAATACTTGGCGAGAGAGAGTGGTTCTCCGAATTCATTGATAAAGTCTGCGGTCGCCGCATGACTCAAGCTGTCGTCTTTGAGTATACGTGCCACGATATCGAATGCGTGCACACCGCCCGTCTTCAATACAGGGTGACTAGCGACAGCAGGAACGTTTAGCGCTAAAGACGAAAGACGGCTCATAACATGGTCGACATCATTCGCCGAACTGGGAGTAGTGAAAATGGAAGGAGGAAGAAATCCCGTGACATGCACTGGGTGAACTGCGGCTAATGCGAGGCCTTGACATGATCTAGGGTTGGTCATCCTTGGTGTGGTGTAACATGCG
>JBBPLU010000134.1:11512-47082 GCA_038089935.1 Boletellus emodensis | reverse complement strand
GGGCGCCACCGCGCTCTCGGATCGCAGCCTCAGTCTCCCGGATCTCGGCGCGGAGTCGGGATTGGATTTTCGGTTGCCGGGCCAACTCCAAGAGAATCCAACTCAGCGTGTTTGCCGTCGTTTCGTGTCCGGCAAACAAGATCGTCCTGATGATGATCAAGGGCGTGATTCATAGAGAAGGCGCAATGATGGTACGTACCGCATCTGAGCCAGCAATTCCTCTTCCGCTAATTTGTCCTTGGCGTCCGTGTCCATGTTGGCCTTGACTTGGAGGTGGTAAGTAACGTCGATGGGCGACGAACATATTGCATACCAAGCAAACTAAAAATATCCCGACATCCTTTCCCCGCCAATAAGGACTCAGCTTTTTCGCGCACCAATCGCCTTGCTACTTCTGTGGCCACCTTCTTCACCTCGCGTGCGCGTTGAAGTCGAGGGTTCGATCCATGATCAGTCATCCATTCGAGTATCCACGGCGGAAGATATCTAGAGGCCGCTTGCACGAAAATCTGTTGCGAAGAGGGCTGTCCGAAAATGTCACTCCTGGGCACGACAGCGGGTTACAATTACACCCCTAGAATGTCTGGAGGGAAACTGACATCATATTGTTGTAAACCCTGGCCAGAGGGTGCCCGTCGTTTTGGATAGTCTCGAATTCGACGTCGAACGCGGCTGTCGGGGGATTCTGGGGTACGTTCTCACCGCATGATGACGGAGATGATACGTACCTCGACCAATTGCATCCAATGTTCCGCGGGAGAGCCAAGCTGGGACATTGAAGACGACTTTCTGGTCCGCGCTGCTCCCGACGATTTCCACCCATTTCGTGCACATCTACATTCCAAGCAAGATTGGCAAGCTGGACTCAGGCTGGCGTAGCAGGGGCTTACCAACTCTGCGCATCCCATGAAGACGCCCAGAAAAGCCTTGGTTTCTGGACCGCCAAATCCGGGAAGAAGAATCCGCCTTTGTCGCCTGTGATCCTCCCCTGCCAAGACTACCATCGGTACACGGAGTCATCATGCACTTTGCCAAGTACCGTCCGCCCAAGTGACACCCTTGCCACTTATCAACCGGGAGAGCACGCGAAGATTGGGTTGTTTCGGGTAACGGTAGGCCGAGGTGTTGAAGATACGCTGAAGTGCCTTTGGATCGGCAACCAAAAGTTGGTCCTCCTAAAATCCGCGGGGACATGGTGTCAGACATCAGTGGGAAACTGGAGATGGGTCCAACTTGCACCAAAGACGGACTTGAACCGAACGACGCCCCCATACAGGCTCTGCCATTCAAAGTCGATCTTGCCGACGGAGCGTTGGAATAGCTCGAGCAAGTTTCCTACATTGTATCAACACCATGTGGTGAGACAATTAGACGGAGAGTACCAAGGACGAACGAAGACGACTTGGGACCACGGATCTTGGACAAGGATGGGTGCGTGAGGCGCCTGGTGAAGCGATACGCGAGCGCGAGCGCTATCAAGCCCGCTGCAACGAAGGGGTAGAACATGGTGAGCCGGCGGTGCAAGCAGACGCCCGGACAGCCAACCTTTTATAACTTGCTCAAATGTCTCCGGTTGACAGGGAGGGTATGATTCGATCCGTCCGACCCGGAACGTTCTTAGAGGGGATTTACGGTGTTATCTTGTAACACGAGGGTGTGGGCGCGGTCCAAGGAAAATCCAGCGGGGAATATAAGATGAGTTGGCGGCAGTGTCGTGATACTTTACGTGCACCCAAGGTTATTTGGAAAGATCTAGCCCTTTGTTATCTTGAGAATACAAGGACCGTGCCGAGGCCAGCGTCGCGACAAGCAAGATACAAAACTGCATTACGCGAGTGTAAGGCGCGCTGTGGTCTTTATGTCACTAGATAAGGATCAAAATGTAAGCACGCGGGCTTGTCAGTACTATATGTACCGTCCGGGACACTGGCACTTTCCTGCCGCCAGATGAGAGAGGTGTTCGCCGTCCGGACTCGAAGCGAAGTTCAGGACGACCAGTTACTGGCACCTGCCATCCGCACTACCGCCAAGTCCAACAGGAGTGACATGTGACACGTTACGCCCAAGCAGGCGATGCAAAGTCGAGATGAAATTCCCAAGGACCTGCGGCCGTTTTTGCTTCTCGGGAACGGCGACGATGGGGGTGCTACTGATATGGAAATCCCTTTACCGAGCTGGTCACCGCAGCAAACAGGGCCCGAGGGCGGTGGCGAACCCAGTTCGCGGGCTTTCGGGGCGGCAACCGGAAGCTGATCCGATTCCGACGTTCCCCGCGTCACTCAGAATCGGTCTCCCGGCATCCGCGAGTGGGCCCCCTTCTTCCCGCCAACCTGCCGGGCCCACCTTTTTTTGGCGCCTCAACCTTTATTCCTTGGTAAGGGGTCAGTACCAAGACCCCTTGTCACTTGCCCACATCTACGAGATTCTCTCGCTGTTGCAGCCATCCGACCCAAATTGCCTGTCGAAGAAAAAAAAAGATGTAGAATGTTGCGCAGGCTGTCACGGATCACGACGCATATATTCGAAGCAACGACTGGAAGCAATTATCGTTGACAATCATATCACCCAGAAAGAAGAGTTCGAGCTGGAAAAAAAGCCATTGGATCGCTCATGCGAGGTTGTAAGCGGTGGAGTGGTTAACTCCGTCGCAGGTAAGTTGTGGTAGTACCAAAAGGTTGTAAACTTTGCACATTGCGCGAGATTAATGTCTTCAACGAAGGTGGCGTAGTAGATCCATCCCCGTGGCCTTAAACACCGTCCTCATGGGCAACGACCGACACGACCAACGACAACTGGGAACCTCCCTCGGATTCACCCACGACAATCGGAACCATCACAAACCCAGGGCTACGGTCAACCCACTCCGCTTGTGGTGCCATCGCAAACTCAAACCTGCCAACGAGTTCCATTGGATCTCGACGATTCATTCAGCATCTCTCCCGTCGGACAAGATAGGATTGTGTACGCAAAGCGCCATCCTAAGCATGCACGTGCTCCGCCTATGGAAAGATGTCGTCCCCACTAGCAATACGTTGGAGGTGGGGCACTGGATGGTATCGTAATCCTTCCTAGTTGTACGGCCCCCGTAAGCCAGACAGCCAAGAATACTTGGTGCGCAATCTAGACACTGTGGGCAAGAACCAAACCACGTTGAGCACAAGATCTTCAGAATCCATAGTAAATGCTGTGGTCTTTATGTGATTAGGGATCGAGGGGTATCTTTGAGGAGCCATCTTGACTGCAGAGAGCCTGAAAATATGTAAAATGGGACCGTCCGTGACCAGCTACTACAACTGGGCCAGAAGACAAAGAGGTCAGCTTGGAGCGATCGGGGTACTGGTCAGGAAGCGTCCGAACCAGCGACTAGTTCGGAGTCTGGTGGTGAACCGAACCAGCCCGGACCACGGTGTCCGTGATCTGACTCCGGTCGCTGGTTAAGCCAAGCCAAGTATTACGCACGACGTCGTCCGTCAGCGTTCCTTGTCCGCATGGACTTTCTTTCCCAAACCTACATTGCCCTTCGAGGGCCGACCGGCGCCCCGCAATCACCAGCGGACACGATCGCGAAGCTGAGCGACCGCCTCTCTCCATCGACCCTCCTCGCCGACAGACGCGCCGCCGTCCTATCACTCAAGGGCCTCACCCGGGACTGCAAAGCAGAGGTTGGCGAACGTGCCTTGCCCGGCCTTGTCCAAGTCCTCCAAAACGACGCGGAAATCGATGCCGACATTGGGAGAGCCGTCCTCGAGACGCTCCATCACTTGTGCGAGGCGGACGACGCGTCCAGAGAGCTCGGTCTCCACCATACCGACCGCTTTCTCGCCGACGAACAAGCCACCCACACCCTCTTCACCCTTCTTGCCGACTCTCATTTCTACATTCGCTATGGGACACTGCAGCTTTTGGCAACCCTACTTCAGAACAGGCGTTCGGTCGTTCAAGGATACTTCCTCAAGGCAGCCAATGGTGCGCCTAGTATCATATCTGTGTTGGAAGACAAGCGCGAAATCATAAGGAACGGTGAGTCCAGTAGATCTTCCTCTTTCCCATATTCAAATTCGCTTTCTCTATACGTTATACTGACGAGGATACTCCTAGAAAGTATTGTCATGATTCAAATTTTGATCTCGCAGAGTCCTGATATCCAGAAGGTCCTTGCTTTCGAGGGTGCATTCGAGAAACTTTTCAACATCGTCACCCAGGAGGGCGGGGTCGAAGGTGGTGTCATCACTCATGATGCGCTACGGTGTGTAGATGGTCTGTTGCGTTTCAATGCTTCAAACCAGGTGTGTCCTCTACTTCATGCTCACTAGCAATCCTGACTTGCGCAGAGTTACTTTCGCGAAACATCACTACCAGCCCTCCTGTGTTCCTTGATACTCTTCCCTCCGAATCTCCAAATACAAGACTCTCCTCCACAAGAGTTTGCGTTGCAATTCTGGGATCAACAAAAGACTGCGAACGTGTCCCTTATTGTTGGGATTATGGGCATGCTTGTTGGTTCCAAGGGAGGCAGTGTCAGTATGACCTCGTACAGTCTTCTGTCGTCTCAACTAGCTGTGATCCAGAATCGGGAGACGACACTATACGCTCGATGTCTTGTCGAGCTCGCGCTTGCCTCAAATGCATCCACATCTCTAAAGACCCAGGTACGCGCTTACGGGGTCACATTCCCTGATCTCACACTTGATAGGCTTTGCGTTTACTTCCCAATAATCTCGCCTTTCCGTTCTCGGACGTCATCCTGACACCCTACATGCCCGTTCCTGAGACGAATGGTGAAGAGTGGGACAGGTTAGAGCCAGCATCTGCACTCGATGTTCTCGTAGAGCTAGCTTTGCATGGGGAGTACAACGGTCTGTATGGTGATAAACGCTCCAAAGAGGCTCTTGAATTGCGTGGCGCAGCCCTCAACATTTTTGACGTGAGTCCTTTATCTCCTTCACTGCTTTGCTCATTTCACTATTTCCAAGAATTTTGTCCGCAAAGAGGAGATCAAGCAAGCAATCATCCAGGGCATGCTACCCCGGGAAGGTCCGCATGTGTTTTATGCCACTTATTTGTTTTACTGAACCCTTGTTGCAGGTCCGGCACCGGCCTCGATGATTTCTCCACTTCTCCATGCCCTGTGTATTCCACCTACCACTCCACTCGACGTCATGAATGTCACGACAACCCACTTTGCTACTCTCCTTTTTGCGCATTTACTCGCATTTTCTCCACGCTGCAAGGCGCTGGCGCGATCTATTAACCCTTCCCCTGCCATTCCACCTTCGACGCCCAATCAAGGGCAGTTTTTCGTCCCCGCCGATGGTGCATCGCCACCTAGCGTGCCGGAGCCAGACGAGGATGATGTACCCCAGGGCCTTATCCCACTTTTTACTGAAAATCTCTCACTGTCCTTTTTGTCCAAATCGCGTGTGGACGTCGCGAACGAGAAAGAAGTGGTTGAATGGGAACGGCTGATCGTGGGTTATCTTTGTCTGCTGGCCCAGTGGTTGTGGGAGGATCCCAAGGCAGTCAGGGAGTTTCTCGAAGCTGGTGGGCTGGGTGTGGTGAGTGTTGGGTGCGGACTTCCCCGGCCGTCTTTTCACGCATCACTTCGAAGCTCGTAGAACCGATCAACCAAACCACGGAGACCGAGAGTCTTGTGCCTGGTCTGTGTGCGTTCCTCCTCGGCTTGTGTTACGAGTTTAATCGCGAACCTGGCGAAATCACGCGGTGAGTCATCCGCACGCCGTTTCCTTCTGTTCTATGTGACGTTCTTTCCCATCTCGTCAGATCAACGATTTACCCAATCATCTCACGGCTTGGCGTTGATGCGCTTATTGGCCAAATGACGCGCTTCCGCGAGGACGACCGTTTCAAGTCGGTCACGCCAGAGTCCATGGTCAACCACTCCCGGCCATTGCGTGGCGTTGGCGCCGCCCCGGATCAGAACCCAGCCGAGCAAGAAGGCGAGATCTGGTTTGACTGGGCCTTTGTCGATTTCTGGAAATCGAACCATTGTGAGTGATGGTTGAAGGTCAGCGTCAGAGACGCACTTACGGATGCGTTTGCGCTACGTTGGAATGTGGGGGGAACCAGATACAATACAGCGCGGGTTGAGTACAGATCCGAACGCATCGTCTGCTTCCGTGTCCTCGTCTTCGGGTGCGTTGCTTCGTTTTGTTTTCCAGACCACCGCGCCTACCTCTGACTTTCTGTCATCCCCGTCTTTTTTTCGGTTCTTGCAGGTCAGAGCGCAGAGTCGGCCATGTTGATCAATTCGCTGCGGGACGTGATTCGCACGCAGGCGACCGAGATCGAGACGCTTCAGGGACAGCTCCAGGAGCTCGCGACGCGATCTTCTGTAGAGGTCAGCTTTCCCCCTTTCTACTTCTGTCGCCTTTTCCTGTCGTCCTCGTTGGTACGCCGCTGCTGACGTCCGCTCGCGAAATGTGTTACAGCTCAAGGACCTTCGTGCGCGCATTGTCAGCCTGGAAGCTGCGCTGGGCAAGGCCGAGGGAAAGACGCGGGACGTGGAAAAGGAGCAGGAGGACCTGCTTGTGTTGCTGGACGAGATGAGTACGAAACGGCGGCGGGACAAGGCGCGGTTGCGGGCGGCCGAGCTGGAGGTGTCCGAGGACGAAGAAGAGGAGGACGAGGAGGACGAGGAAGGGGATGAGGAGTGAGGAAGGATGCGCGCATGTGTGGTGTCGTAAGTACGAGCGGTGGTCGGTTCGATCTGAAGGGTGTGTTTTCGCGCAGATGCACGTGTTTGTGTGACGACAGTCATTTCTTCGTGATCCGCATTCGAAGGCATAATTGTTCTTCGTTCCCGCAGATGCTGGATCCGAGTCTACGCTACTAGACGGTGACCAAGAAGTTGGATTAACGATGATGTTGAGTGATTACATGAACAACTATGCTTAGTGCTACAGGGGAAGGTATCTATAAGTTATCCGGTTGACACGAAAGCGGAATGAAAGAGAAGAAAAAAAAAAGATTTGTACAGAACGTGGGTGCAATGCCGTGGGTGTCCCTGGATTGGAAAGAACATCGGCCATAAACTCGGTGGTTTCCAAGCTGTGGAGAGAGAGAAAAAAAAATACAAGAAACCGGTCGTCATCTCGGGGAAGAGCGCAAGAGAAGAAGGAAAAAAAAAGGGGGGGGGGGGACCCGCAGCACATCGAGCTGTGCATCACACTGCCTGCCCGATCGGTACCTCCGTCCACGCCTCCCACCACGCCGTCCGACGCTGCGTGTCCCCGAATCCTTCCAAAAATTGGAGGACGCGCCACACGTCCGCCCAGTCGCTCCCGAGCCCAAGGCTGACCCGGACGACACCCAGCTCCCGCCCGACGAGCGTCTCGACGTCCCGGAGGGTCATTCCGTCGTTCAAGCACGCCATGGCGCTTTGGATGCCAAGCATCGCCGAGGCACCGCCCGGATTACACATGCATCCCGTCCGGAGAGAGATGCTGTGTATCGTCGCGACGTGCTCGACAAAGCTGTTTGGAAGCACGTCACCTGTGGGCTATCGAACGGACGTGGCACGACGTGAGCGTTTGTTTTGTTGTTCTCTTCCCGTGTGGGTGGAGAAATGGACTCACGGAAAGGAGGATGAAAGATACAGTCGAGCCCGTGTCGGCTTGCTCGCCAATCGACTTCAAGCGCCGAGAGGGGAGTTTGGAGAGAATTTTGACAAGCGGCGCATTATTTGTGTCATGATGAAGCTCAGCCATCGACGATGTTAGGAAGTGCATCAGACATGACAGGCGGAGCGGAAGGAAAGGCATGTAAGTAGAGAGAAACCGTAGCCCGACGGTGACCGCCGACAGGGTTAGATAGTTGATCGTTCCATCCTGCGCATTCAGTTAGCCATGTCAGTCTATGGTTTGAAGGCGAGTCGCTGGTACCTCGAAGCGTTCGTGCATCTTCGCCGCCCTGGTGATCACCGTTCCGGGAACTTGGACAACATCCACTGTGCCGCCCGCAAACCACGGTCGCTCCAACGTAGCCAAGAAGCTCTCCTTGACGACAAGCGCTCCTATTCCAGTAGGGTATCCGAACATTTTATAGAAACTGACGGCCATCGCATCGACAGGGGTTTCGGCCAGTGAGATTACAGAGGTAGGTGCCAAAGCAGCTGCATCCAGCAGAGTGTTGTATCCAAGAGAGGTGGCATAGGTGAGAATTGAGAGCGGATTTTTAGAGTTGGAGATGTTTGATTGTGCAGTCAGTGCAAAGAGTGACGGTGCGGATGTGGTCGTTGGGCGGCTATTTCGGAGGATGTCCTATAGGAGATCAGAATCCGAGTAAGGAATGCGCATATACGCGGGTGGGATGGCACACGGGGGAGTAGGCCAGCCTTACCTTGGCAGCTGATAACTGGAAACCACCCGTGGGGGCCGAAGGGATATAGTGTACCCGGGAGCCCCGTCGCGCCGCGAATTCACGGATGCCATGCACGCTGTTGTGAGAATCAGCACCGAGCACAAAAGAACTGTTTTCCTGGAAGGGGAACGCTTCTCCGACGAGCTTGAGTGCAGCCGTTGCGTTTGCGGTAAAGATGACGGTGTAGCCCTTGGGCGCTTGGAAGAACGAAAGAACCATCTCCCTGGCTTCTTCCGCGCACTCCGAGGATAATCTCGAGCTAGCATGGAGACAAATAAGATCAAGTAGACTCTGGGGGAACGCGGCCTTGCCTATTGCTGACAGAGTGGGTGTTACCCATTATGTTTTGTGTCAGAAAATCGCTATGAACGCGGACGAGGCTCTCAGGGTGCTGAGCGCCACCCATATAGTCGACATAGGTTTCGCCTGCACGGTCAAGTCTTGCGAGGTCAGTTCTCCGTAAATTATCTATGATCCAGGTGCTTTGGTATTCTGGGTATGCTTGCAAGAAGGCGGCGTAGGCGCTGGCCGCTTGTTCGCCGAGAGACCTCAGCTGGCCCTGGAAGATGTATGCGGATAGAGATGGGCGGAGGAGAGAGGGAAGAGGGGGGACATCAGGAAGTTGAAAAGTCTGAGGGAAGACGTAGGAAGAGCGGGGATCCTTCTCGTGGAGGGTATCATACGAAGAGAAGGATTTGAGCAGGGAAGGGTGTGATGTGTGCGATTTGAACGTGACGCGAGAGACGGAAGGAGGGGAAGCGACGACATTAACCCGTGGTCGGTCGTCCTGGGCGGGTACGCAGGAGTACTTGCTGCCCATGTCTAGGCGAGGAAAGGATACTGCCGGAGGGCTGATAGCATCCGTTTATAAGCACAACGGCAGTTCGTCGAAATGACACGAGCACGGCCATGTTTCACACCTGTGAGAACGACCTAGAGCCGATATAGAACAGGAGTACGCACTCGGTCGTCGCATCGACGCGTAGAATCGGTTGTGCAGGGCGACCCTTTGGGGGGACACACGAGTTGGCAGCATTCCAGATTCTGCCGTTCGGAGGTGCAGGTGGCACCTCCAAATGAGCGACAGCGGAGCTCGCTCACTGGGGCACCGACACACGGACACACTGGTTCCCACAGCCCCACGAACACGACAGGGCGGCAAGGACAGCCACGGCGGAAGTACTTGATCTTAAAGTGAGAGCAATATGATTCGGCCATAGAGAGCAGGTAGAGTCTAATGCCAAGTCTGAGACTGAGGCAACAACCACATTACTGGTCAACCGGTCACCGGTCAGATCCGGTCAGTCCGGTCACCGATGACACCCAACACGAGCGCCATCGGCAGCCTCTACGTGACCCCCTCCTGTTTGCAGCCCAAGCGTTCGGTTGGGCCGTATGTCCACTGCCTGCAGGGGTATCCTGTTACCCTATCCTGTGTTGCTCGCTGGCAGCGTGTTCACGGCCGCACGGCCTGCTAGGCGGGTCGCGCTTGTGCATACGCTCCCCCTTCTCCCCATCCCATCCTGGCGATCAATGGCCCGGCAGCCGTCGCCTCAGCGCCTCCCTTTGCCATCGCTTTGCACTGACGCCAGTGGCATCACAACCGGTGGTACCTGCACCACAGGTATCTCCATTAGCAAGCACATCGAGCATTCGTCCCAAAAAAAAGAAAGAAAGAAAGAAAAGATAAAAGGGACGGTGCTCAGGGACCTGCGGTAATTATGACCCACCATCTCCGCAGGTTTAGATGAAACATTGCACACAGCACATCAGTACAAAATGATGGCACAGCGATGGGCGGCATGAGTTATGTCATCGTCAGCTACCCCGGTTCCTTTCAAGAGCAGGACATACCAGGCAAAATCTAAAGTTGGTCGTTGCGACGCGGGCTCATGTCACGGAGGGTTTGGTGATTGATGGCGAGTGATCTGTTTGTGAGCAATGTACATACGGCGTTCGTGCACAGCTGCGTCATCAAAGCGCGTCGCCCACGAAGTCCATCGCTACCTAAAACCGTCCATCTCTCCCATTCCTTTTCTTTTCATGTACCACGGACGCTACGCTATCCCTTTTGTTACTATAGACGCTTTGTATTTAGTCGTACCACCAGTTTCTTTGTCGCAGTATTTGGGTGCCCGATGCGCCCATGTACACGATCTCATATCATAGTCCTATTCCACCGCGGTTCCCTTCCGATCTCGCTCTCGCCTAAAGCCGTGTCCGCTTGTGTCATTCCGCCGCTCGTCACTTACTTAACCACTCCCCTTCTCTGTCGCTGTCCCCGTCGACCGTATCTACGTATCTACATGTTCGTAACCCGTCCGCCCAACAGTTAGGCACATGACAGCTGACCCAAATCTCTCAAGTTACTACTTGTGCTCGTCATTCAGGAAGAAGTCACCTACGGTCCCAACTCAGTCCCAGACATCAGCGCATTCAATCCACTGTATGAACACCGTCAGCTCTAGGAACCCGTCTCTGGCAACACAACACCTTAATTTCACCTCATAGGTGATCGAGTGCATTACCCTTTGTCAGACTCTTCAGGGCGCAACCTAGACACCCCGAGCTCAGCCCATCCATAGTAGGAACAAGGAGGACCAGGATTCCAGTCATGCTTGAAACCTAATACCGCATCATGATGTGGACAAACTGTTGACACAGAGTAGCAGAGTCAATAAAATATGCGTTTTTAAATAAAGTACATAGCTTGCTCTCTGATTGGGTGCCTTTGAGATATATATTTTGATATCGCCTACGTAAATTGAGTTATGTAAAAAAATTTACACGAAGCTAATCGGTCGACGCCGCTGACCCGTGCGCCCTGCCCTCGTCAGCTGCCACCTTCTCCACGGGTCGGGTTCTCTATCGCTATCATCCCTAGCGTACATTAGTCGTTCTTCGCTGGCTTCACGTCTTGGCACACTCCACGTGGAAGACTGGAAACCAAGGTCCTCCAAAATACCACACATCAAAGATACCTGCAACCGGACCTGCCGTTTGTTTTACGTCGGTCTACTCTTCTGTTCTACTTCTCCTGCTAATCCCCACCCAACAGCTTCTTTCCAAACGGCAGTTCGTCCTGGCTAACCTGTACAAATTCAAGCTCCAATCGCGCGAGCAGTTGCCGCTGACGACACTCTCCTCGCGCGATCAGTTTAGACACGTGCTTTCTCGTTTCATCGCCTCGTTCATGTCTGGCGACGTAGGTCAACGTCAACCTTCCCGAGTCATCATCCCCGTCACCCAAAACGGCGGTCTCAAAAAGATGCCCCCATATTGGTATCCGTACACCACGATGGCAAAAGAGCGATGGCTCGGCAGGGAAATATTAGAAATCGTTTCTACAGAGTTCAGGGACCGCAGTATGGAATATTATGTGGGTGCGCTCTCTATCCCATCCCATCCCATCTACATCAACTTGATGGATGTCCCTTGCGCGTGCTTAGAGGTATGCACTCGAGTCAGGTGTCACTACCATCAATGGAAAAGTCGCGAAACCGGACACTGTGGTCAGGAACGGGGACCGTATCGAGTGAGTGTTTGTCCGCAGTAACAGCGAAATTATCCACCATCCCGGCATCATTCAAGGAACGTCGTTCATCGACACGAGCCTCCTGTTACCGCCACCCCGGTCAAGATCGTACTACATGACAGCGAGCGTGGTTTTCTCGTGATCGATAAACCAGGTAGCATCGTACGTCACTCCCTATCTCCACTCGACCGATCTCGAGCAGGGCCGTAGCCCGTACACGCGTCAGGGAGATATTATAGACACAGCCTTGTTGAAATGCTTCGATATGAATTCGGCTTCGACAAGGTATACAGTGGGTCTCATGTCCTATATCGTCGCATCACTCATGCGAACCCGTCGCCATAGCGATAAATAGATTAGACAGACTAACTTCTGGTCTCATGATTTTACCCCTTAATTCCAACCTCGCGCGAACGCTCACCACCGAATTCATGAACGGCTCCGTGAGGAAGGAATATGTGGCGAGGTGCAAAGGAGAATTTCCTGCGTGCGTTCTTTCCATGGACTGAACTGCATAATAATACGCTTACTCGTTTGTTTTACTCAGGGGGGAGGTTGTTTGTGAGGAGCCTCTATTGACCGTTGATAGACAGATGGGACTAAATATTGTACATCCAGAAGGAAAGGTATGGTTCGCTGTTGGTCGCATTTCGATGCCGGCAATATGTAATATTCTGTCCTTGTCAGCCAGCCAAAACGGTGTTCAATAGGCTCCGCTACGATGCCAATACAGACACGAGCGTCCTCCGCTGTAGGTTCCCACTTATGTCACTACCCATCAACTAAATCAGGCATTTGGTCATATAGGTCGTCCTTTTACGGGTCGTTGTAAGCACATCTTTGTATCATCACTTCTTTCTCCTTAAGTTCCGTTTGTCTCGGCGCCATCCTCATCAACGTTGGCATGGAACAATAAGCGCACCAGATCAGGGTCCACCTTCAATTCCTCGGGCATCCTATTGCCAATGATCCAGTATACTCGGAAGAGCGAATATGGGTATGTTTCTTCAGGCATCTATTCTCAGTGGACTTGCCAAATATTCCTTGCACCATCGTTCTTTTCTCACGCTTCCCATCCCACCCCTGCACGTATTCCAAGTCGAGCATATGCTTACCTACTCGGTTCCGTTCGCAGGGCCCAAATCTAGGAAAGCATGGAATTGATGTCATACCAAGCTTCGAGCGGTTTGCCCCCACACCACCGGAGCATCTCAAGAGTGACATTAGCCCCGAATCTGTCGTCAAACCCAATCCGGTTGATATGAACGAGAACAGCGAACCATACGTACAACAGGAAAAACTGCTTCCTAGAGAAACAGGTCATGACATTGGCATGGGTTCTCCTGTCCCACTTTCCGCAGAGGCTGTCCAGATTATCACGCGCTTGAGGAATATGAAGGTTCGGCTTATGTTCATTATATACTTGTTCCTTTTGTTTCTTCCGATATTGGCACTTGCACCTTGTTATCTGCTCCTACCAGATAGGACACTTACGTTCCTGTCTTCTAGGACGAAGACGAGGATTGGAGCAGATGGCGAGATGTCATTTTTCGGGCCAAGGGTGCGCTGACACCGAAAAGCTTTCGACGGCTGCCTCCACTGCCACCACAGAACAAGCGGAGGAGGGGCGGTAAGAGCACACTGGAACCAATGACTGACGAGAGCAACTTCGGGGGCTCTGAGCACGCCGTACGTGAGTCGGCGGATCCTAGTGCACGCCCCCCGACACCCCCACTGCCCCAGGCCGAGAGATCCAACCAAGAGCACCATACATCCGAGAATGATACCCCGGCGCAATTAACCTCTCCCGAAGCCATCTCGCGCCTGCCATCGCTTCTTGCTCCAAAACCTGACGCAGACCCTGCAACGGGCACGCTGTATTGCTCCGAATGCTATCTGCCGTTGCATCCGGATCCCAAACCAGAGAAATTGTACATCTTCTTGCACGCGTTAAAGTATGAGTTGAGCTTGGGGTGTTTTGAGACGGAAATGCCGGAGTGGGCTAAGGAGGGATGGACGTGGGAGCGTTGAATGGATGATTGCGATAGCATGGGGCGATGTCGCAATGTAGGTGATGTATCGATTTTGTGCTGGTTTTGGTTACTTCCGTGGACTATTTGCGGGCTAACCCTTCACTGGTACGATGATCTCGAATCGAATCGTTCCGTTCGTTGCCTGGTTTGGGCTATCTCCTTGTCATCGACGCCCGCTTTCACTACCAGCATGACGCAAGTTGGACACACGGACACACGTTACTGATACTACATTGATTCCGCTGTTGAATTGCATTCGAGGTCGCCCTAGGCTTATATTCTTATTCATCTTCAGGTGTTTGGCTTCGGTTTGGCTTCGGTCTGGTTTGGAATTGTCACGGCATACTATGGATCGGCAGGCGAGCGCGGTTCTCCCACCACACTTTCATGATCTCTCCTCCTAGACGTTCTCCGTTCGCCTTGTTCTCACTTTCAAAACCCAAAAATATGCCTCGCGATTACTCAAACCATAACTGTACTCTTACACGAAGTCACCGTCTTCGCGACACCTCACGAACAAAACTGACGGACATAATCAAGTCCTTACGACACCGCAAACCACACAGCAACGTTCCTCATCCTCCTTTGCCTCAGCCACGTAACGTTCTTCCCTCTACTGACCACGACCTCTCACCCGTACACATCTCGACACCTAACCCTTCCGACCCATCGCCATCTCCTCACCTCTTGCGCTTCCGTTCTGATGCTACAAGCTTCCCAAGCATCACAGAGGACTGTTCATCTGGCATGAATACCTCAAGCTTTAGTTCTTACGACATTTCCTTTGACGTCGATAGGGGGCACCTGTCTCCTCTACATTCCGTTCCGAATTTCGCGACATCCCCCTCCGTGTTCCAACTGCGTTCTGCGTCAACGCTGGACTATGTGGTGGAACGCTTGGAACAAAACTTGCGTCGACTGCATCTCGAAGATGTTGCGAGCCCGGATCACGTTTCGCCTCTCAAGTGCCCCTCGCGTGACACACCGATGGACCTGTGCCTGGACGCGTCTCCGCAAGGAACCATGGGTGCAGAGACGCCCTCTCGTTATGCACCTCGCGAGAGGAGGCGGAACGCACGAAAAAAGCCCGCACCCTCGCCATCACGTGATCTTGAAAACGTCCCGATGATCATGATCACGTCTGTCGACGCCAAGCACGCCAAACCCTTGCCACCCTCGGACCCCCGGCTGGCAGATAGAACGCCGTTGGGCCTGTCCGACCTCGTCAACCGTCCTTCCGCTGCTACTAACGTCTCGTCTACCGGACAGCCCAAGCGAAAGACGCTCGTGCTCGATGACCCCTTTGTGATGCAACCCGGACCGCTGCTGCCGCGCGGCTCCGGTTCCGCTCGTCCCCCACCGGCGCACATGAGCGATGGCAAAGGCCTCGTATTTCGTCTTCCGCCGTCGTTGCCGCGCAACGCGTTCTATGCCCCCGAAACGCCGACGCCGATGCACTGCGATCACCTTGGGGATTGCAGCGGCGACCTGTGGGAGATCTTGCACCCGCCGCTGGTCGTCGCGGGCAAGTTTACGCTCCCGCCGTTCGAGTTTCCGCCGATGCGCGCAGGCTTGTTTGGCGGGGTGTAAGAAGAGATAACTCGATATGTGCGCAAATACGTAGGTTTCGCGTACGGTACCATAGTCGAACGTGGGTCAGTCATGCGAAAGCAGATTTCATTCAACGTTGCGGTGAATCATTGGTCATGACCGAGAGAAGGAGCGAATCCCACCTCTCCATGCGTGTCTCTTGACACGAACCTCGCATAGCTTGATATTAGTCGACATTATAAGGTAATAGGCAACAAGGATGGTTTCGATATCTTGAACCAGGGAAGTAACACGACGAGGGCTCGTGTGAGATCTATACAGATGTCCATGAGCCAGCGTGGGCTGGCTGAGGGACTGTGGATGTCAGCCACCGACAGGGAACGAGCGAATGGGTCTAAGTTGAATGTTTGGGCGTTTGACGACACCCAACACCCACGCCACCCACACGACAGGAGCACGTTGTGATGCGCCATGCGCCGGGACGGTAGACCATTCGATCTCCTTCAATGCATCCTTTCCATCCACAAAAGTGCTTTTGCACCTTGGGTGCGAAGCGAATCGGAGGGGCAATTGAGAACGCACGAACCCGGGTGGTGAAGTCGGGGGAACGTGAGGTAGTGGAGAGCTCTGGACCCAAACCTCCGTTCCAACTTGAAACTTCACCGCTTCGTATCCCCCGATACGTTCTAGCCTGGGTCACTCGTTGACTCGTCCGTCCAGCCCGCATACTTTCTGCGGAGCTTGCCAACGAAAACTCACAACTCCCAGGGTTTCCGGCCCTGCACTACTGCACGCCATATCCCGCAAGCGGAGTAGGGTCTGCTTGACAAACCGCTGGGATGTTATCGCGGTAGGTGTTTCGGCGGAGAAAAAAAAAAAAAGACGGGCACGAAATATGCCTCATGGTCCAACTTGAAGAGAGCGATCGCACTTGGTTTAGAAAATCAACTCCCCAAGGCAGAGACGTTCGACGGCGTTTCCCCGTCACCGATCCGATCTGGGGTCCCGACTGCCGGCGTGCCTCACGTCTGTGGAAATCGTCAACTCCGTTCGGCAGACCGTCGACGGCGACGAAACCCCTGCCAGGTGGTGGCGGATCATCCCAACTTGATTTCCTTTCTAGGCGATATTCTAACCAGCACCTACGCCAGCAAATGCGATCGTGTTTGGCATGTGCCATTGACACCGAACCCATCGTACGGAACCGCCGTTTACGGAACCGCCCGGCGTACATTCGCTCCTGACCGTCCCCACGGGACGGTGTGCGATTTGTTCTTCGGGGAGGCGCGGGGCTCTTATCTTTTCCGCGTTGCGGTCAACGGACGAGTATGCATGGCTGGGTGATCATTCCAAGAAGATCCGGCTCTCCCGAGTCTCCCCACGCACGTCACCATCGTCGCAATCGTCGCCATCGTCTTGTGGCCTCAGTTCAGACCAGCAGCTGAAGGAGGCAAGTCCATGGTCAAGCAAAAGTGACAATCCATGGTTGAATTTGTACAGGACATCGCCTCAGAGTGCCCCAGAGCCAAAGAGACAGGTTCAACAGTGTTCAGCGACTGGGACGAAACTTCCTCAAAATATACCGCCATCGCAAGCGATCTGTACACAATGTAGCGCACGAGGCACACTCGACCGAACGTGGAATCTCACCGTTTGGCCTATCGTTAGGAATCGATCAGAAACGAAGCAAAAGTGGTGCAATTCGTTCCTTACCCGTGATAAACTGACATCTTTCGGACACGAGAAACGAAACTAATGCGGCAACGTCCGAGGGTTGACCTATGGTCCCCAATGCGCAACCATGCTGAAAAGAAGCGTGATCCGAGAATCGTCGAACATTCGCGGTTTTTAGGATCTGTTGTACTCACGGCGACATTTATGTCGAATCCCTTCATCAGTTCAGCATACTGGGTAGCTGTTTCATGCACTGAAACAACACGCTGTCAGAATCATCTCAAGAACAAGGAACTCTCTTACACAGAGGTGTATCCACGGATCCGGGGGCGTACGAGTTCACAGTAATTCCGTATTTACCAACCTCCAACGCTGACCAGTAGCAGGTCGTTAGCACGCCACGGATAAGTGGCGATGGCTCACCAAGACTCTGTGTGAGGCCTTTGATAGCAAACTTACTTGCTGAATATGCAGAAAAAAGAGCAGCGCCTGCCGTCTTTCTTTTCAGAAGGCATCACTAGACCGGGGGAAAGGCATATCCCTCCGGGTTCTAGTACCGCTTACCTCTGTGAGCAGCGATGGACGATGCTGTTATGATCCTGCCACCACGACCCTGTTCGATCATAACGCGAGCAGCAGCCCTCATGCACGCGTGAGTTCCGCGTACGTTCAAGCTAAACATCCGCTCTAGATCGTCGACGGTGGCTACATAGGGTATATATGAGAACAGTTCTCGTCGCAAACGTTCATCGTCATCGGGTCACAGGACTCACTGTCGGTGAAGGACCTGGCAAAACAAGTACCCGCGTTCGCTATCATCTATGTTAACTAGTCAAAGACAGACAAAGAGAAAAAAGGACTATACTACGGACCACGTCGAGACTGCCAAGGCGATGGACGGTCTCGTCGACCATACGTTGGACCTCGGGTTCCCGAGCGATGTCTCCTGTCGTGATAATGGACTTGATTTCGGGGCTGTGACCAGCCAAGTCTTTTTGTAGTTTGTCGAGCAAGCCGATGTTCGAGGGCAAGTCATTCAAGGCCATATTGTAACCGTCCTTTGCCAGTTGCGTCGCGATGGCTCTCCCGATGCCTTGAGCACAGCCGGTCACTATTGCAGACCGCATGACCGTTAGGGTGAGCACAAGCGCAGACGACAAGTTTCTGGGATCGATATCTCCTGGCACTTTTTATCAAGGTCCCGATTTGGGAAACAGTCCGATTTCAAAGAATATCCTGGACGCATCCAGTAGAGGTTTCATATCCCCCCCTTGCCTGAAATTCCCGAGTCCTACTCGCTCACGCATATAAACAGGTCTTCTCGGTGTTGTGTTGTTTCATATCGTATTGTCATCCCTTGCGCTTTGCACTAGAATGCTGTCGACTTCAATGCTACCGCCCCTTTCCGTCGGGCAATCCACATATGGAATAGCTCTCCTTGCTGCCGTCCTCGCGGTCGTCGTCTATTTCGCGGGACAAAGGAATCAAGCGAAGTACCCACCAGGCCCTAAACCAGAATTCTTTTTTGGAAATGCACGCCAAGTCCCAACATCGTGGCAGTGGCTGAGGTTCGCAGAATGGTCAGAGAAATATGGTAGCTTTGGCAAAGCCAACACCATGCCGTGCGATCGCGCGACCTGACCCTTCTCTCTGTCAAGGGGGCCTTGCTTTCTTCAAGGTGTTTCATCAGCCTTACATTCTCATCAACGACGGTCAGATCTGCAACGACCTTCTCGAGAAGAGGTCGAACATATACAGCGACCGCCCGCGCAACACGATGGCTAGAGACCTGTGAGTCCGTTCAGATGTCAGCACATGGAGCACATGTCCTCATTGAAATATGTAGGATGGGATGGAAATTCACGATGCTGTAGGCAACAGGTTCTTTATCCAGCATTCACGATATCACCATCCTTTTCTTTTGCAGGATGAAGCCATATGGCGAAACCTGGCGACTACACCGGAAGTTGGTGCATCAATTTCTGAACGTGCACGACCAGAAGACGAATGGCGACATTCAGCGTCGCGAAATCTACAAGTTTCTGAAGCGATTCGGGGAAAACTCAACAAACTGTCTAGACCAGATAAAGCAGTGAGTTACGGTGTCTCGTCCATTTCGCGTTCGTGGCGCTGATAGATGGCAAGTTTGGCAGGTTCAATCATCATGAAGGTCTGTAATCACCAGTCATATTCAATCCAAACCGTTCCCTCATGAAGAATCAGACAACTTACGGATATGAACTCTCTCCGTCGGACGATTATTACCTAGCAGTGGTAGAACACGCTGTCGAGGGTCTGATGGCCACATTTGGTGTGGGGTTTATGGTGAGTGCGCCGAAAGTGCAGACCAGCTCACGTTCATAACTCCAAATACGGGTCGATCTGTTTCCTATCCGTACGTCTGCGTCTGAGTCTCAAAGCAACCCTTGGACCTTTACTGACCTTTATTCCACCAGTTAGATACGTCCCTTCGTGGGTGCCAGGGGCAACCTTTCAACGGCTAGCTTCAGAATGGCTAAAGTCGGTAACTGCGATGGTCGATTTGCCGTGGGATGAAGTAATGCAGAGATATGTGTGTTGCTCACCATGCATTTGGGAATTTGATTTCATATCTTGCACCAGAGAAATGGGACGCCTTCCAGATGTTACACTTGTTCGATGATTGACGAGAATGGAGGTCCAGAATGCGATCCCCAAACTATGGTACTTATCAAGCACACCGCCGCAACGCTCTATGCGGGTGGGGGCTCTCTCACGTTGTCGAGTTGCTAGATCCTGAACTCATGCGTCGTTTCAGCCGGAGCAGATTCTTCAAGTTCTGTCATTTCTTCTTTCGTCCTCGCCGCGACGTTACACCCCGAGATATTTTCAGAAGCGCAGGCTGAGATGGATTCAGTAGTCGGCCGGGAACGCTTCCCGGAACTGTCCGACCGGGAAAAGCTTCCCTTCCTAGAGTGTGTGATCAAGGAGGTGTATCGCTGGAACCCGCCTGCACCCATCTGCGCAGCTCATATGGTAATGGAAGACGACGTCTACAATGGATATCTGATTCCGAAAGGTAAGAGAGCCTATTCGGCTAGTGGTGTTGGCGCCAGGGCCACGTCTCGTGGATGCTGATGGGCACTCGCCAGGGACCACGGTGATTGCGAACATATGGGCGATGACCCACGATCCACGCGTGTATCCCGAGCCAGAAAGGTTCCATCCACGCCGCTTCTCCGGGGAGCGACCGTGTCCGGATCCTAGATCGATTGTCTTTGGTTTCGGACGACGCCGGTGAGACAGCGCCAGGTTTCGTTCCGCCGAGCTACCTCACCTCATGCGGTCCGCCAGTTGCGTCGGGGAAGCCTTCGCCGACAGCCTGATTTTCCTCTCCGTTGCTTCGATCGTCTCATGCTTTGACATCAGGAGGGCGATCGTAGACGGGAAGGAGGTCGAGCCGCTCGTCAGCTATCCCAATTATGTTGGACATCCGGCTCCATTCGAGACCCAAATCAAACTGAGAGACAGTGTTTCCCGAGCGCTGATTGACGTCGCGCTGGCACATGAAGAACCGGAGGGACCGTAGAGCAACCATTGTCCGTTTCAAAGGTGCTGTTTGTACGATCCGTAGCAGCCTTCAATCAAAGACGACTTGAAAGATGAGACCGACATACTGACTCCCCCGTGTTGCGCACGGTCGCGCGATGTGTAGCAGGGTCCACTTTGCGAGATAGTTGTCGTGGGACGGTGTGGACTTGGACTCGGAGGACGGTCAAGTACTTTGGTGGCACCAAAAAAAAATTCCTTGACTTGACTTCAAGATGCTCACTGAAAAGCGAAAACCCCGTCCGCGGCCCAAAATGCGACCACTCGTCCAGGCGACAGGCGCTGGGAACGCCCCGCCCTTCGTCGACCCCCAGCCCGCCTCGTCCGCCCGCGCCGCGTCCCGCCAAAACCTCAAGCTGAGCGAGTGGCTCGCCGTCTTTGCGTACATCGACGCGCACCCGACGCTCTCCCAGCAGGACGTCGTCCAGCACTTTGCGACCCTCCCGTCCGGGCCGTTGATCTTCACGCAGTCGACGCTCTCGCGCAAGCTGCAGGAGCGCGCGACGCTGGAGCGACGCGTCCATCACACCCCGTCCGCGCTCAACTCGAAGCGTCCCCGGATCGTCACGCGTCCGGACGTCGAGCGGGCGCTGTTCCTGTGGGCACAGCGCACGGAGGCCAAGGGAGAGCCGGTCAACGGGCCGCTGTTGAAGGAGAAGCGTGGCCGGTTCGAGGACCTCCTCAACGTGCCAGAGGACGAGCGGCTTTCGGGAGACGGTTGGCTGACCTCGTTTCGGCGCGCCTACAAGATTCGGGAACGCCGCGGCCGCGGAAATGTTGCTGTCCCTCCTGTCGATCTCCCCGTCATCCCACAGCTCATCGCCGCCGAAAACGAAGTCGCCCAGTTAATTGCGGAGCTCCAAAGACGGAATTGTATCTCTGGAACCCCACTCACAGTCGACGAGTTTATCGAGCCCAAGGAAGAGAGAGAAGATCCAGACTCGATCCTTGAAGACGAAGCGATTGTGGCAGAGGTGGTTCGAGAGATGGTAGAGCAGAGTGGTGAGGTGATCACCATCAACTCTGACTCTGACGAGGAGGAATCCGACTGTATGCCCGATATCTCTCGCGACGAGGCCATCGATCTTTGCAACAGACTCACGGAGGCATGCTTGCAGCACGCCGATGCTAACTCGGATCTTGCAGTTGGCTTATTGACCCACCTTCGTCGCTTTCATGTTTTCCTTCATCAGCAAGAGCTCGCTCATTCCCGACAGACTACCTTGGATGATTTCTTCACTCCTCAGAACCGCCGGTCCTCCGAGCCTAGTACTTAGCTACCATGCACCACAAGTGTTGCCATATCTCCGTCACATACCATCCTAGTATCCATAATGCGTCACTCACTGTAGCACAGAACCTTTATTTCTTACCCACGTAACGACAACTGATTTGCATATTCGTTCAAGTACATTTATTTACAGCAGGCTTGTATGCTCGATTGGAACCAACTCTTGTACATCCGTTTATTCAGCGCTCAGCAACGGGGACCTGTCGTCAATGACCGACGACAGCGACGATCAAGCCGTCTCTCCAGGGTGGACGACCAACTTTTTCCCACTAACGAGATTGTTCTTCAGTCTATCCAATCCCGGGACGATGCCATTCAGTCCGGCCGGCACAACCTCAGTCGGGTTGGGCTGTACAGACAAAATGTGCGTGAGTACAGTCGTCATCTACGTCGAGACAAGAAACAGACACGCACCACAATGTCGCCAGCCTCAAGTAACGCCGGAAGATGTTGTGCCAGAGCACGGGCCAACTCCCTGTTGACGGGCACAGTAAAAGAACCAGCCCCGCGCACCACTTTCTTCGTGCTTCCGGGCACCTCCTTGATCGTGGGAGGAAGAACGAGAAGGATGTGTCCCCCATCCGCAAGCACATCGTATCCGAGTTGTTGCGTGGAGGCGATCGAGACCGCATCATAGACGACCGAGATCGGCTTGGTCGTGATCTTGGCGATTTCGGCAGGGAACGCAGAGCCGGGGATATTCCGGTCAACGACGTTAGTCGCACCGAGCGATTTGAGGAGGTCAGCGTTGCTCAACGATGCGGTGGTTATGATCGGAGAAAAGCCAGAGAGCCGGGCGAGCTGGATGACTAGTCGGAGGTGAAAAAAGAAGAAGGGATTGGATGCAGACAAGACGAGGATCAGTGCAAGAACGGGATATAACTGGACTGTGAGCGCACCATATTGTCCGACAGAACTCGAGCCTCCGAAGATCAGAATCGGTTGTCCTGCATACTGGCCGCGACCACCATTCCAGGGTACTTTCAAGTCGGCACCAGCGGGGAAAGGAGAGTAGAGGGGAATGGCTGCTGTGCCGATACCGAGCGGGAGGGAGGCGGCTTGGTCAAGGGTGATGTTGGCAGGAAGCTATGCCCAACACAGATTCTGTTATTCACGTGGTTGGAACGCCAAAAAAACATCCACCACACCTTTGCGGTAATGTCGACGGGTGTGACGGCGTACTCTTGGAAAGTTCCATACCGGCTATTGGACAAGCCACCTTGATGAAATCTAGACGAGATTGAGAAATCTGAGGCGCTGATCTGAGTGTCTGGAGGACTGACGTACACTTTATCGCCCTTCTTGAACTGTGTTACACCTTCTCCTACAGCCTCGACTTCCCCGGCACCATCCCGCCCCAAGACGGCAGGGTACTCGGACACGAAAGCGAGGCCATAAGCTTGGATCTTCCAATCTACAGGGTTCAATGCCACAGCGAGTTCCTTGACAAGGATCTCCCCCGGTCCTGGAGTAGGCCGGGGTGTGGTGCCTAGCTCAAAGGGACCGGATTTTTCCTTGAGGAAGAGGGCACGGGAAATCGACATGGATGAAGACGAGGGCGAGAGTTGGTTGATGTGGGAATGAACCGCTGGACGAAGGCTATAAAGGGGGGACGCGGGCCTTTACTTTTGGGAAAGCCATCAATCACCTCAGTCAGCGTCATCATTAGCTATCAACGTACCATCCTGGAGCGCACAATTACTAAGGCTCTCTAACCCGGATCACCTGTTTTCGCATGAGGCGATTTTGGGCCACACTGGAACCAGAATAGCGCGAGCTGTCTGCTGAGTGTACGGACAATCATCAGCGGTGAGGCACCATGGTATGGCGTTACTATGGCACCAAGTCTGCGCATTCATTTCCACGGCTGCGCAGCTGTTTGACCGTATCATCACCGCACTGGTGACCCCGGAATTAGCCGGACTTGTTTATCACATGACACTTTATCACTGGGCTACACTTATGTAAGTAAGGTGTCTAGCATCCTCGGTTTGTATATAGCCGTTGCTACCGTCAGTCGGTAGTCTTTGATGGTAGTATATGAGGACTTGGACTCGTTCTCGAGCCAGGTAAGCACTGTGACACTCACGAGTATCATTGGGATAGTACAAAATCGCAATGAACTTTACCGTACGACTCTCACTGTTTCTGTTCCACGACGACAGGTGTCAGCTTCAAATGCCCTCCGTAAGAGCTGGGCACTGTTCGAAAGATGAACATGATATCGCCGAACCCGGGGAGGCGAGTCCAGATGGGCGTGACATCCCTGAGGTCAAGGTGCCTGTTGAACACGTCTGAGAGATCATCTTCACTGGACTAGTCGCCAGTCTAGTCCGTAGGCGGAATCTAATCTAATGTTTATTAGCGCTCGATTGATCGTGTCTTCGTCATTGGCAAGTGGCGCTCGTCAATGTTTCCCGTTGGCCTCCTTCGCACAACTCCAGTCCCAGGTCTCCCAGTCGCTCATGTGCCCATTTCCCACTTGTTACTCATCTTTGGACCCGTCGGGGAACTGCATTGCAGTCCTTACAAACTGGTACGATGACAATTGGCGCTCATCCACGCCCGGACCGACGGCAGCACCGAAAACGGCTTACATTTTCACCCTCACGTCTCGACCCGACTTCGAGCCCGGCATCTGAAGCTTGACTGACGTATGTCACCAGTCCCACCGTGTACAAGTCTGCTACATACACTTCACGATGTTCATGCTGCGTAACTCACTGTAGTAAACGGCCTTGACTTCTTGCCCACATAATGACAATCAATTTTACACATACATTTGTTTACAAGGCTTGTACACTCGACTGGAATCAACTTTCATGCATTCGTTTGCTCAGCAACGGGGCTCGGCTCCTCACCCGGGTCTGCTATCAATGACGGGCGACGCGATGATCAAGCCGTCTCTCCAGGGTGGACGATCAACTTCTTCCCACTGACGAGATTGTTCTTCAGTCTATCCAATCCCGGGACGACCCCGTTGAGTCCGCCCGGCACAACCTCGATCGGGTTAGGCTGCAAAGACAAGATGTGAGTGAATGATTCGGCCGTTGTGGTCCATGTCAAGACCAGAAACAGATACGCACCACGATGTCACCGGCCTCGAGGAGTGCCGGCAACGTTTGTACCAGGACACGGCCAAACTCCCTGTTGACGGGCAATGTCAAATTGCCAAATCCGCGTACCACTTTCTTCGTGCTTCCAGGCACCTCCTTGAGTGTGAAAGAAAGGATGAGAATGAGAATTCCCCCCTCTGCAAGTACATCGTATCCGAGTTGTTGTGTGGAGGCGATCGAGACCGCATCATAGACGACTGGAATCGACTTGGTCGTGATCTTGGCGATCTCAGAGGGGAGTGCAGTTTCGGGGGTATTCCGATCAACGACATGGGTCGCACCGAGTGACTTGAGTAGGTCAGCGTTGCTCAACGATGCGGTGGTTATGATCGGAGAAAAGCCAGAGAGCCGAGCGAGCTGGATGACTAGTTGGGAGCAATAAAACGATCGACGTGGGGCGATCGTAAGATGCCGACGAGACGGATATGAGTGCAAGAACGGGATGTAGCTGGGCTGCAGGCACACCATATTGCCCGACAGAACTCGAGCCTCCAAAGATCAGAATTGGTTGTCCTGCATACTGGCCGCGACCACCATTCCAGGGTGCTTTCAAGTCGGCACCAGCGGGGAAAGGAGAGTAGAGGGGAACGGCCGCTGTGCCGAAAGCGAGCGGGAGGGAGGCGGCCTGATCAAAGGTGATGTTGGCAGGAAGCTATCCCCAACATAAATTCTATCATTCACGCGGCTGGAACACCAAAGGAAAATATCCATCGCACCTTGGCAGTAAGGTCGACAGGCACGAGAGCATACTCTTGGAAAGTTCCATATCGGCTGTTCGACAAGCCGCCTTGATGAAATCTAGATGAAAAATGGGATATCTGAGGCGCCGATCTGAGTGTCTGGAGGACTGATGTACACTTTATCGCCTTTCTTGAACTGTGTCACACCCTCTCCCACAACCTCAACTTCCCCGGCACCGTCCCGCCCCAAGATGGCAGGGTACTCGGTCACTCGAGAGAAGCCATGGGATTGAATCTTCCAATCTATAGGATTCAGCGACGCAGCAATTTCCTTGACAAGGATCTCCCCCGGTCCTGGAGTAGGCCGGGGTGTGGTGTCTAGTTCAAAGGGACCAGATTTTTCCTTGAGGAAGAGGGCACGGGAAGTCGACATCGATGAAGACGGAGACCAGAGTCGCTTGACGTGAAATGGACCTCTGGACAAGGGTTACACAGCGGGGATTATACGCTGGCATTTACTTTTGGGAAACCCATCAATCACCGCAGTCAGCGTTGTCATTAGCGCACATTAGTAAGGAACAAACTGGATTCGGGACTCTAGTCGGCCGTTAAATTTATCGTAGATATATCGCGGGCGACGACCGAAGCCTGGCACAACTATACCCGCTCTGGCCCCGTCGGGCGTCGTCCCCACGGCACAAACAGTTTGGTATCCTTCATGGGATTCGCTTTGCGAGTCCGTTTCCGATGGCGGCTCCGGAAACTTCCCTCGCGAGACGCCGTGGAGACGAGTACACCGAACTTGCTGAGATTCTTGTTGTTGTGGTGCCAACTTTGCGTACGTTTCTGCAAATGCGTTTACTCATATGTCTGGTACGTACGAAACCCAAGGCGACGACCCCATAGGCTGCTCGTCGCCGCGGATGGTGTCTGGTCTGAGGATTGGAACAAGGACTCGTCGCCCCGGTCTTCACACATATTTATTTGTGTCTTTTCTTGCTCGTGGTTGCTGCAGTTGCACACAACGAAACAATTTTGATTGCACTGTTTGGGCACAACGACAATGGGATGGCGCATCAGGCAACCCACCCTTCAAAGCTTCACCCCCGCCACCATGGTAGACGCGTCGAAAGTCGACTGTATGGAGTTCTGTGATGCTGGTGATGAGTCCGGGTCAAAGTCGGTGTTCAGCATGTCCGCGTCGTCAATGCGATGTGCCCAGAGCTTGGAGGTGGCAATGGGGGTTTGATCCATCCTGCTGAGCCTCTCAGTGGTCAGCAATCGACTTGGCGACAGTAGACCCCTTTACAACGCGTTCGCAGGGTCGTCGCCGTGGTGAGAGGAAAAGCAAACATTGTACATTTTTCACACGCTTCTCAAAGAATCCGAATCATTGGCACTCGACTCGTTCCAACGGACGTGGCCGACCACGCTATGCACCGCTGTCAAGAAATGAGCAGCGGTATGAGGAGAAGAACAACCAAGCAAGGGAGGAATGGAAGCCCACGTGGCGAATGACGACGTGCCAAGTTGTTCAGACTATCTCGAGTCTCGACAGCGACCACTAGTATCACGGCTGTCCCACCAGTCGGGTAGTCGCGCGGCAGGCAGAATGACGGCCGAGTATCAGCTGATCATCAGGCCAGTCTACTTAAAAGTACACCAGCCGCGCTCCTTGCTATACTTATCTTTCTCACCTACGATGACCGATGGCCACTCAAGTACTAAAAATCAAGGCCCACAACCGGATTCGAGCACGTCTGGATCCGGTTCCTTGAGCGTAAGCCCCGATACATTACTTCTAGTATACATGCATATATGATGTAGCAGCACACGGTCTTCACCCACAACTATGAATACACAGAGCAGGTGCACGCAAACGAGGAAATGCCTGTACCCGAGAACGACACGGAGGATAGGTTTACTTCCCTGAGGGCCGCAGCGAGCACGATAAAAAAACGGAGACATGGTTATCACAAGTGCTTGAATCGATCTTCTACATACCCATAAAGGTCGCTAATACCGAGGCAGGTATCCGGGCGACAGATCTCGCCCTCGGCCTCAGGCGACTCCCCGCTGGCTTTTACGCTTCAGTACATCACAGTGGCCTTGAATGGAGGACCATAAACAAGCCCGTCTCGGCGAAGAGTGATGTCCTTGAATGGGATGGACCCATTCCGATGTGATAATCCCCATTTCCCAGTGGTTTCGGAGCTGACAGGGTTCACAGACCGCCTGATTTGTCTGCCAGCGTGGATTTGGCAGTCTAGGCATCATTTGAATTTCAGCCAATGTTGGGTGACGGGGAGCAGTTGCGAAAGTTAACGACTGCAGTGGGATGGCTGTTGGATTGCAGCGCAAGACAACTTCGTGAGTACATAATGGTTTATATGTGGGTTGGGTGCTCAAACTACGATAGCATTTACCTTCTACCCACAGGACGCTGATGTTATATCATCTTGTTCGTCCTTGTTGGTGACCGTCAGAAGGTGGGATCGCGAGAGGGGAGATCTGACAGTCCTTGAACCTCATCATGTAAGCGTTGATATGTTTCGGGTCTCATCGATCCGATCGATTAATAATGTCCACAGGCAATCATGGAATCTCAAGTTCAGCTAGTACTCATAACAAACATTGGTCACGGTGCTTTGTGCCACCAGAATCACGGAGAAAAATGGGATCTCGAGGATGCTATTGAGCAGTTCCAGCACGCGCTGAAGATTTGTCCTGCAGGCCACCCTTATCATGCAGCTGCCCTGTCAAACATGGCGATGGAAAGGTTCATCCACTATCGGGCCTGCAATACCAATACCTCCCTCGATGAGCCACTGACGATGTATCGCGATGCACTTGCTGCTCGTCCTGTTGGCCACCCGGACCGGCCTGCTACGTTAATCCAGCTGGCAGTGGTGCATCTGGCGCAATTCGAAAAGCAGCGGGATGGGTGGGACACAGTGCAAGCTGAGACATACCTGCGTGAGGTGATGAAGGTTGAATCTGAAGCAAGTCACGGGCGCCGTGCTGCAACTCTAATGCTGTAGTTATACAAAAGACACATGACTGGCACGGTCCTCGTGGATAGTCGGTCATCCGTAGCGCAGGGGTCTACTTCGGGTACGACAAACGTTGATCTGCGGAATTTAGGTGTCCAATTGTTGCTCCGGTACGGACGGTTGGGTAATTTAGGTGACCTCCAAGAAGCAATCTCATGTTTAGAGGCATGTGTCAGGTCTATCTCAGTCTCGGATCCCTGGTACCGGACTGGAGCGGCAGGTCTTGGTTCCGCGTTGTTATTCAGGTTCAATCATCTCGACGAGCTGAATGACTTGGAGGGAGCAATTTCTTGGCAACGTGACGCTGTCGATCTTACTCCTGATAATCACCCTGACAAGCCCCGCAATTTGAGCATTCTTAGCACCTCCCTTCTTACTCGTTTCGAGCATCTTGGACAACTACATGACCTAGATGAAGCAATCTCTCTGCAACGGGACGCCGTCAACTTTACCCCTGATAATTGCCCTGACAGGGTCTCTGGCCTGGACAATCTTGGTAACTTTTTCCTTAGTCGTTTCAAGCACCTCGGGCAGCTCCATGACCTGGAGGAAGCAATTTCTTGCGAACAAGATGCTGTCGACCTTACCCCTGACAACCACCCTGATAGGTCTGGCCGTCTGACCAATCTCAGCATCTACTTCTTCGCTCGTTTCGAGCACCTCGGGCAGCTACATGACCTGGAGGATGCAATTTCTCGCCAACGAGATGCTGTCAACCTTATTCCTGATGATCACCCTAGATTGCTCGCATTTCGTAGGTTGGGATGTGTGCCCAGAAGTCGCCGATGCGAAGGGAGCCTGTCATCGCACGGTATAAGAAATTCTGGATGGGGCGGCGTATGTCCGGGTGGCGTAAGTTTTTCCATATCGTCGCGTTGGTTTCGAGGTGGTTGGTGATCTCTCGTATGGCGTAGCGGGTGATATCGAGGTGGATGAGTGTGTTCCTGGTGTATTCGGTAGCTCGACTTTGGTGGATTGCGGCGTAAGCTATATATTGGTTGATTGTTGTCAGCTTTATGCCGGGAAGACGGAAAGTTTCCGGTACTTCGCTATCGACTGCATCTGCGTGGTCCTTCCATGCAGCCCGCTCGTTTCCGAGGGTCCTCGTGTGACCTTTGACCCATTTGAAGTTCGTGGGTGCTGCGCGCCGTCGTAGTTGGTATCCCGCGGCCTGGAACCACTCGGCGTTACTGACACCTGTCCATCCAATGTCTTCCCAGGTGCCCAGGTGTTTAGTGAGGCCATCAATTACGTATCGGGAGTCAGTGACAATGGTGACTGGTGTGGTTGGGTTGGTCTGTTGGAGCGCAGCAATGACTGCCACGATTTCTCCAATTTGGTTAGATTGTTTTATTCCAGGTACTCTGATAGCCTGGTTCCTCGGGTTGTCGTCGCTAAACCAGACGCCGCTCCCACAAGCCGCGTCAAGTTTGCCGTTTCGCAGACAACTTCCATCAGTGTACACGGTGAGGGGTTCTATCATTTGGCCTTGTTCTCGTCTGGGGTTGGTCAGTCGGTAGGCTGGTTCCAGTTCGTTGTGTGAGTTATTCCCGAGCACACGGAAACATCCGTCTAGAGATTTTCGGTCCGTGACAGTTGGGTCAAAGGCGATTTCGTCTCCATTGCTAACAGCTGCTCTGTTGTTCTTTTCAAGTCGCCTATGTGTGAGGGTGAGATTATTTTTCTTGGGGTGATTTATGATATTGTACTCGTCTATAGTCAGGCCAGTGATGTCACGGGCTACCGTTGCACATCGATGGGGGTTAGAGCATCCGAGGTTGCGATCGCGTTTGCACCCTGTGCATGTACAATCAATTTTTGGCAGGTGGCGGCTGTTGACCCTGTTTAGTCGGCTGCAGGCTTTTGCCAGGTCCTTCATGTACATAAATTGCATTGTGTGTGGTGCGGAGGCATTTTGTCAAAAGCATTACTTTCAGCACAGTGAACTCTAGCGAGCCTGACAAAAATCAGCTGGTGCCAAGTGTGCTGGCTCGAGTATGCACACTTCAATCATGGGACAGCAAAAGTGCTGCCACAAAACAGTAACTTCCAATCTCATTCTGGCAAACAAGGCAAAGTGGACAAAGCACTTGAACAGGTCAAATGCAATCCTGAAGATTCATGGGTGCTTACAAACTTTGTGGCCTAAATGGTTCTCAAGGTGCCTGGGTTAGCCATCAAGTCATGCCTAAAAAGTTGAGAGGGAAGGTCAAATGTTCATTCAGTTGGACTATTTTAATACAATGAAGCTGGATCTTATCTCATCACATACATCATTTATTCTGATGCTCTTTCTAACCCCATTGTAAGTTACCAGCATTGAACAGCATGTGTTCAAAGTCCCCTGTGCCACAATCTGTTATATTATGTGATGTCTGATGGTTCTGCAAGATGCTGACCTTACCAACAACAATCCAAAGTTTATTTTACACGTTTGTCTGGGTACATTTAACAGGCTCACATAACCGATTGGGATCCACTTGTTTGTCCAGCGCTCGCGGTTAGCAAAGGGCTCCCCGCTGTCAGAGCCCGCCAACAGCGATGATCAAGCCGTCTCCCCAGGACGGACGACCAACTTCTTCGCACTAACGAGACTGTTCTTGAGTCGTTCCAGCCCGGGAACGACGCCGTTGAGTCCGCCCGGCACAATTTCGATCGGGTTAGGCTGCATCGATAAGACGCGCGTGAGTGATTCGACGGCCGTCATCCACGTCAAGACTGGAGACAGTCACGTACTACAATGTCACCAGCCTCGAGTAACACCGGTAGCTTCTGTGCCAGGACACGGCCAAACTCTCTATTGACGGGCAAGGTCACGCTACCCAACCCGCGCACCACCTTCTTTGTGCTTCCGGGAACCTCCTTGATCGTGGGAAGAAGGACGAGAAGGAGATGTCCCCCCTCAGCAAGTGTATGATATCCGAGTCGTTGTGTGGAGGTGATCGAGACCGCATCATAGACGACAAGAATCGGTTCGGTCGTGATCTTTGCGATTTCATAAGGGAATGCAGACTCGGGGATGTTCCGATCAACCACATGGGTCGCGCCGAGTGATTTGAGGAGGCCACTGTTCCTCAGCGATGCAGTGGCTATGATGGGCGAAAAGCCAGAGAGTCGGGCGAACTGGATGACTGGTTGAAAGGGAGAAGACGGTCGACATGGATGACGTGCGTCGATGCGAGAATGGACTGGGCGCACCATATTGTCCGACAGAACTCGAGCCTCCAAAGATCAGAATGGGTTGTCCTGCGTACCGGCCACGACCACCATCCCAAGGTGCCTCCAAGCCAGCACCGGCGGGGAAACGGGAGTAGAGGGGAACGGCTGCTGTACCCGTACCAAGCGGGAGGGAGGCGGCGTGGTCAAAGGTGATATTGAGTGGAAGCTATGGCCAACACAGATTCTGTTATTCACTCGGCTAGAATACCAAAAAAACGAACATCCATCGCACCTTGGCAGTGATGTCGACGGGTGCGACGGTATACTCCTGGAAAGTGCCATATCGACGATGTGAGTTTGACACGTCACCTTGATGAAATCTGGTGGGAAATGAGATGCGTTGATCCGGATGCCTAGCAAACCATACACTGCATCGCCTTTCTTGAACTGTGTTACACCCTTTCCTACAGCCTCGACTTCCCCGGCACCGTCCTTCCCTAGGACGGCGGGATACTCGGCAGAGAAGCCATAGGTCTGAATCTTCCAATCTATAGGGTTCAGCGCCGCAGCGAATTCCTTGACAAGGATCTCCCCTGGTCCTGGAGTAGGTCGGGGTATGGTAGCTAGTTCGAGGGGACCAAACTTTTCCTTGAGGAAGAGGGCGCGGGAAGTCGACATGGATGAGGACGAAGGTGAAACCGCTGGACGAGGGTTATAAAAGGGGGATTACACGCTAACATTCACTTTTAGCAAATCCATCAATCACCTCAGTTAGCGCCATCATTAGCTGTCAACGTACTATCCGTTAGTAGGGCTGTATCGCCAATGTCCGACAAACTTTGATGCATGGGGTAATTTTGGACCACAGTAGAACCAGAACAGCGCGAGATGCGAGGAGACGCGTACTAGTAGCAGCATTAAACCCCGCTCGTATTCACGTGCCGCCCATCTTACCATCGCAATCGACGCTCGGCACTTGGCGCGCCTGCTAGCGTGGGCCACACTCCTCACTTGCACCCGACGTGCTCACGAGCGCGGATGCTTCCCCCCTTCTCTTTCCCTCGGTGCACCGCGGTTCGCTCTCAATCCCGGCGACCAACGAGACCAACCATCCAACGAGGCCGCGTACCCAATGGCTGAAGAAACCAAGGGCCCCCGGGTGACGTGCCGAGTGCTTACGAATTGCTTCACCCATCGAGGCCAAGTTGATGGCGAGACCATGGCATAGTCGACCGTCGAAACACGGACGCAGACAGCAATGTCAAGGCCAAAGGAGAGACGGGAGAGAATGGAATTGGGGGTGGCCGGGGAGCCCAGACGAGTCGGTTCTTGAAGTCGGGGAATGATCGTTCCAGCATGACAGGCGACCGGCGACCGTGACGAAGACACCGCGGTACTTTGACGAAGATGCATACTATTCCAAACCCTCCAGAACCACCAGATGGACGCACAAATCGACAGTGCGCACCCCCAGGTTGTGCCGCGTCAGCATTTCCAAGTCCATTGGATGGCTGGAAAACGAGGCAACCTATATACTGGCCCGGTCCAGCCTGACATCGCCAAGAATATCATGGGGTTCCACACCAAAATCCTCATCGAGTAACATCTATTTTACACGTCAGGTTCATATACTGCTCGACTAGAATCTATTTCTGTGCATTTGTTTGTCCAGCAACTCGCTGCTAAGTAGTATAGCGGTGCCAAGCCCCCCGCCATCAAAGCCTGGGAACCCTCGTCTCCCAAGGATGGACGATCAATTTCTTCGCACTAACGAGGTTGTTCTTTAGCCGTTCCAGTCCTGGGATAATACCATTCAATCCGCCCGGCACAACTTCGATCGAGTTAGGCTGCATAGACAATACGTGCACGAGCAGTTCGGTCGTCGTCGTCCACGTCAAGACTGGATATACACATCGACAAGACAGACGCACCACGATGTCGCCCGTCTCGACGAGCACCGGCAGGTTCTGTGCCAGGACAGGGCCAAACACCTTGTTGACGGGCAGGGTCATACCTCCCAGCCCGGCCACCACCTTTCTCGTGCTTCCGGGCACCTGGTTGATCGTGGAGGGATTGACGAGAACGATATGTCCTCCCTCTGCAAGCACGTCGTACCCGAGTTGTTGCGTGGAGGCGATCGAGACCGCATCATGAATGACCGTGATAGGTTCACTCGTGATCTTGGCGATTTCGGAGGGGAAGGCAACGTCGGGGATATTCCGGTCAACGACGTGGGTCGCACCGAGCGATTTGAGGAGGCCAGCGTTCCTCAGCGACGCAGTGGCTATGATGGGCGAAAAGCCAGAGAGTCGGGCGAACTGGATGACTGAGAGAAGACGATCGACATGGACGACGTGCGTCGATGCGAGAATGGACTGGGCGCACCATATTGTCCGACAGAACTCGAGCCTCCAAAGATCAGAATGGGTTGTCCTGCGTACCAACCGCGACCACCGTCCCAAGGCGCCTTCAAGCCCGCACCAGTGGGGAAACGGGAGTAGAGGGGAATGGCTGCCGTACCCGCACCAAGGGGGATCGAGGCCGCTTGGTCAAAGGTGACGTTAGCGGAGAGCTATGTCCAACACAGATTCTATTATTCGCTCGGCTGGCACACCGAACAAGACACCCACCGTACCTTCATAGCGATGTCGACGTGGACGATGGCATACTCCTGGAAGGTGCCATATCGACGGTTCGACAAGTCGCCTTGATGAAATCTATTGGGAGATCAAGCACCAGGAGCGAATGCCCAGCGAATCGGTATACATTTTATCGCCCTTCTTGAATCGCGTTACACCCTCGCCCACAGCCTCGACCTCCCCGGCGCCGTCCCTACCCAAGACCATGGGGTAGCTGTACGCGGGGCGGCCCTCGGCTTGGATTTTCCAGTCTACAGGGTTCAGCGCCACCGCGATTTCTCTGACGAGGATCTCCCCCGGTCCTGGAACGAGCCGAGGTGTGGTGACGAGTTCAAAGGCGCCGCGATTTTCCGTGAGGATGAGGGCACGGGAAGTCGACATGGACGACGATGGTAACGAGCGTCGGTTGACGCGGACAAGACCGCTGGACGATGCGTTATAAAGGCAAGACGCACGCCCGCCTTTGTTTCAGGAAGCCCCCTCAATCACCTCACATAACGCCACGGTGACGTACCGTCCCGAAGCGCACGTGGATAAGACGTTTGGTAACCCTTGACGCACCCGTTCGGTTTAGCGAGCCCAGCTTTGGGCCACGGTCGATGGAGGGCAACATAAGACGTCAAGGCACGATGGGCGAATGGGTGGACGGCTGTCAGCGGGCATCGAAGCACCGCACAGCCATAGCTCAAATGCCCGTGCGCAAATGACCGAGCCCATTCTTGCAAGGGCGGTACTGAAAGAAGAAACACGAACAAGTACACACGCAGGTTCCCGCCGTACAGGGCCCACACGATATTGTCAGGTAAGCACACTGTCGAATGCCACGTTTCGGTGGATACGCGCCTGACGGGAACGCATTGACATCAAGACCA
>JBBPLU010000133.1:0-47362 GCA_038089935.1 Boletellus emodensis | reverse complement strand
CGCGTCCGGGATCGTCATTGGTACGTACCAATGAGTTGCCACGGCAAACAACAACTCGGGTAGATGATCATTCCGAACAATGTTTTCATCATTCTTCCAGACGCATGACTATCGGCTGTGTGGACTGTGCAGGATCAAAGAGCTGCATCATTGATCCCATCCAGATGATGCGATTTGGTAGCCCGGACGACCGTCATGACGTGTGGCGATGCCACGCAGACTACTGACGGCGGATGGGTGACCATTATGGATCTCATGATCCACTGTCCAACTTGAACGCCTTTTGATTCATCTTCGGTAGCTAGCTAATTCTCGGCCTGACATCCCTGAGTAGCTGCTGCCCTTGCCAGTCGTGCCCCGGTTTCCATGATGCTTGATACGGCAACGTCAGGATATAGACTGGGGGGGGGAGCATAGACCCCTTACTCGTGCCAGTGAACGCAGAAAAGGTCAGGGAGCAGTCGGAGTCGAAGGGTCTGAATCTGTTGTCACGATTCCACTCTTTTAAGAATGCATCTGGCGACTTGGCGGGCGCGCATCCACGACTGTAGCTTGAGAAACCCGAGGCCCGTGAGGAGACACAGCCCGCCATACCTGTCGCACATGCATGCAATGATTACTGGGGAATTAGTTTACTATGACCAAGGAGAGCTCTATTAAGTCTATCGTTACCACCACCGTATTTCCGACCAGAGCAACGGACTAAATACGACCACGCCGTCCAGAACTAGGGATGCACCGTCAGCCAAAATGCGCGTGATCAAGGATCAAAATGAGAGTAAACGCACCACTTTCACACTCGCGACGAAGAGCAAGGGGTATTCCCAAAAAGCCGGCGCTACGAGCTCAGGTTTGGCTTCATTTGTTGGGCCGCTAACGCGACGAGGATGAGTGAACATGACCCATATCGAGTAGAACGCTACTCTGTAAAAGTGGTAGAACAGAAGCGCCGGAGAGGGTGCGATGCTGTGGACCAAAAGTTCTCATGAAGTCGACCTCTCAGTAGCGGGCGGACAACTCACCCAGAGAGAAGGGATACGGGACCGCGGATACAATCGCCGCCGCATTCAAAATATTTAAAACAGCCGGTTTGAAGTACAGCAAGACATTCGTCTGTGGTGCATTGTCTCTCGATGTTGTAAAAACCACTAAACCAACACATACCATCTGCACCAAAAAGATCATACAATGCGACACTGAGAATGTTTATCGTTGATGCCAACGGTTTGCGAGCCCAGTGCCAACGAGAGAGTACTTCAGAGACCCGATCCCAGTTGCTATAGTTTTCGACCTTGCCTAGCATTCGTGCCAACAAAACCACGTCGTTCAAAGCAACCGTCATTCCGCCACCAGTCAGGGGATGTCGCATATTCCAGGAATCGCCGAGGAGGAAAACCCCTTCTTTGGTATATTTTCCGCCTTGTTCTACAGCAGGAAGAAACGAATTCGGCATACGGCGCAAACGATCTTTGTCTAGAGCTTCGCGAGCAGCTACGTGTAGGGAGGCAGGGAGGTGGGGGACGACATTTGAAAGAATATGTCCCTAAAGGCGTGTAAGCAAAGGGTATTGCGAAAGAGAATGATATCTCGCCTTGAGGTCTGATGGAAGTGGATGCTTTACATCTACCAACATGCGGGTTTCGTGTTCCGATATCTGGTACAAAAGGACTGGTCCATGTCCTTTGATAAGAGCAACCGTCCCATGCCGAGGTATCGGTAACTGCGCGTCTTTGAGGATGGCGCCGACGAAATAGCTCCGAGTGGATGACTGTCGGGAAGCTTTGCCCATAACTGTATTCCTAAAGTTCGAGAAGCATCCGTCCGCAATGATAACCAAATCGGCAAAAAATGGTTCCTTTTCTTCTTTGGCGTCACCTTCGCTAGGAGATGAACGCGTAGCACGGACGCCGAGGACGCGTTTGGTGTGTTCGCATTCAATGAGCTCGTTCACCGTCGCCTCGATCACGTCCACGCAGGGTGCGCGCTTGGCATATTCTCTCAAGCGCATAATGAACCTGCCATGGTGAAAACTGCGGCCTTGTCGCCCATCTGGATAAGGAATGTGAACGGGACGACCTGACTGTACGACGCAGTAACCATCCTCCGGAATAGAATCGATCTCTTGCAAGGCCCCATCCAAACCAAGTTTTTGTAGAGCAGCAACGCCACCAGGCTGCAGTAATTCGCCGACTATACGGTCCGGTTCGGAAAGCGAGCGTTCCAACAGAGCGACACGTATGGGAGAACTGCGTAGTTTTGAAGTTATCGTAGAGAGGGCATGGGCGAGTGCTGAACCCGCGACGCCAGCGCCAACAATGAGGATGTCGTAGTGATTCGTGCGCATCCTTCCGAGGGCCGTCCCAGAGATGGTCGTCGTCGGGTTCAAAAGATGGGCAAAGTGGTCGAAAAGGTCATGAGCCTCCTGACTAAGCAGTTTCAGAAAATGGGCTCATTTCCTACACAAAATTTACGATAACCAGCTCACACGCGAGTCGAGTCTTGGATCTCACCAACTTCTTGGTGTCAGCTTGTGTTTCTACAGAAAGTTGTCTGCGTACGAGGATAGGAACCGTGCGTGCAACATTTCTTAACGCACGAGTAACATGTTTATCAGGACTTATGTAAAGTCTCAGGGACGATGAATTGTCGTTTTTTGGCTCTTTCTTCGGCTTTGCAGTGACTTGAACTTGTTGTGGTCTGAACCGTTCGATTCTACACCGTGCTCACCAATTTGAGCTGGTCCAACAAACAACATGGCGGCACCGCTGCTCCCGTTTCACAAGCAAATCTTGGAGGAGATCCACGACCCGTCCACCAGCGACTTGCTCATTCTTGCCCGCGGTCTTGGGCTCCGACGGATAATATGCACCCTCATGAAGATTTACGACTCCCCACAAAGCTTGGTTCTCCTCGTGAATGCCTCGCCGGAGGAAGAGGTCGCTATCGGTGAAGAGCTCGGTATCATGGGTTGTCGAAAGCCTGGTCTGCGCATCGTCGGGTACGAAATGGGTAAACGTGATAGGTCTGTCCTTGGCTTCATTCGAGAGTGGTAGGACCTTCACGCTTGTCAAGACAGGATCTATACAAGAAGGGCGGTCTCATTTCGGTGACGTCCCGGATATTGGTAGTCGACATGTTACAATCTGACATACCTACCGAACTCATCACTGGTATCGTCGTTTTGCATGCAGAAAGGTATGTCTTCCTTTGTGTCCAAGGTCGAGTAGCGCTGAACGCGCCTCTCCAGAGTGACAGCTCTCGCGTTGGAAGCTTTTATCGTTCGACTGTACCGCGAAAAGAACAACACTGGTTTTCTAAAAGCGTTTTCCGATCAGTCTGAATCGATTACTAGTGGGATGTCGCCTCTCAAGAACATCATGAAGGAGCTCCAGCTGCGGACGGTTCATATTTATCCCCGGTGAGTCATTCTCAAAGAGGAGGGAGCCACCTTATGCCGAGCATTTAGATTTCATCAATCTATTAAAGACGCGCTCGAGAATCGCAAAGCTGACGTCGTCGAGTTGTATCAACACTTGACTGAGAACATGTCCGCCATTCACCATGCGATAATGCAGTGTATGACTACAACGCTCTCCGAGTTGAAGCGCTCCAACACCTCCGTGGGGTGTTCTGTTTTATCACGTTTAGACAAACACCGATATCATATTCTAGCTCGACCTGGACGATCTCACCGTCGAAAGCGCTTATTTCAAATCGTTCGATGCAGTAGTGAGGAGGCAACTCGATCCTGTGTGGCACAAGGTCGGACCTAAGACGAAGCAGTTGGTCAGCGATCTTGCGACACTTCGACGTCTTCTTACGTATGTGATCTTACTGTATGAGCCTGGTTGCAGTTGACTGCGTCTCAACGTAGCTACCTACTATCCTACGATGCCCTCGGGTTCCATGCCTACCTCGAGACACTGGTGGCCTCGAACACTACCACTGCAACGGGGAACGCGCGACAGAATCAATCTCCATGGATGCTCACGGACGCCGCCAATACCATCTTCCAAACTGCCAAACGACGCTGCTACACCCTTTCGAGAACCAACGCCGACAAGCCGTCGGCAATAGTCGACCTTGTAGACGACGAAGACGCCTGGGAAGCATTAGATGAACTGGAGGGACGTGGAGATCGACAACCTGCAAAGTCGTCCAAGTCCTGGCTCCCTCAGGGGATGGATCCTATTCTCGAGGAACTCCCGAAATGGGATCTGCTTGCAGATGTGCTACATGAGATCGAAGAGGAGATCATGAGGCAAGAGTCGCTTTCGTCGTGTGAGCTTCATGCGCCGCGCTCGATTCGACTCAGCCAGTGATGCGCAGCATTTCTTTGATTCTAGATGGCCGTGGTTCGAACACTGTTTTGGTGATGACGTCCTCTTCTCAATCAGCTGCTTTGGTCAGCGAGTTTCTGTCGAAGATGAATGTCGATGCACGGAAAGGCGAGCGGGGGAGGAAGATGATGGAATCGAAGCTACGCAGTCACCTATACTGGAAGGGTAGACTTGCGAGCCAGAAGAGCGGCAAGGGTGGGACACGGGCACAAGTGGAGAAACCCACACCCCAAGTATCTGGTAACTCGGGTTCTGCAGGAGTAAGTGAGGCACTACAGAAAAAGGACAAGGAGAGAGCAGCAAGGAGTGCGAACCGACGGAGGATCCGGGGTGGTGCCCCATTGTCTGCGTCAGCGAGCAAGATAAAGGAGGGCCCGAAGCCTGACGAGATCATCATTCTGGACGATGAGGAAGAAATTGCAACGTTGTAAGATCTTTCCTGTTCTAACGCGAGGATCCGTGTCTCAGCATCGTGTCTGTCCAGCCTTGCATCCCAGAGTACATCCGTAAACGACTTTCTGGTGCCTGATGGAGATATGGAGCTACTCGGAGGGATACTCGCGAGCCACTTGGACGCCGACTTTGACATGCAATATGGGATCCTTCCGCCTCAACAGACGGTGATCGTGCGGGCCTACTCTGATGACACGGACGACCAAGTGTTGACGGAGATACGACCCAAGTTTATCGTAATGTTCGAGCCTAGCCTCGAGTTCGTGCGTCGGATCGAAGTGCACCGCAGTGCGAGTCCAGGGATGGGTGTGAGGGTTTACTTTATGGTGTATCAGCTGAGTTGCGAGGAGCACAAATATCTGGCCGGGCTCCGGCGTGAAAAGGAGTCGTTTGAACGTCTAATCAAGGAGCGCGGTGTGCGTGATTCGCGTACGCATAGGTTGTGCAACCCTACTGACTCGCGCAGTCGATGCTGCTGCCGATCTTCGAGGACAAGCGACTGGGGACTAAGACCGGGGAACAAATCATCAAATCGATTAGCTCACGTCTGGCGGGCGGGAGAAAAGAGCTGAGCACCCAAGCTTCCCAGGTCTGTTGGCACCCTCTCCGACAAACCCCATGGCACTGACGGGTTTCTCAGGTCATCGTTGATATGCGCGAGTTCCGATCGACCGTTCCTTCGTTGCTGCATGCTTCGGGTCTTCTAGTGATTCCCGCAACGCTCACTGTTGGCGATTACGTTCTTACTCCCGACATTTGTGTTGAACGGAAGAGCATACCGGACTTGGTCTCGAGTTTCAACAGTGGCCGATTGTAAGTTGTCCTTTGCTAGTATCCATACCTTCGTGCAGCATGGCCGCTTACTTGATGTCTTTTCTGTCAGGTACACACAGTGTGAATTCATGTCCGTGCACTATAAGCAACCCGTCTTGCTGATCGAGTTCGAAGAGAACAAGGCGTTTTCGCTCGAGGTGAGTGGCTCTCGCCTTCACTTTACCAAGAGCGAAGCTAAACAAACTCATCGTCGTCTGCGCACATACGCGTAGACAGTCGCGGAGACGACGAAAACGTACGCCAAAAATTCTGGCAAGCAGCCTGCCAAGAACCCCATGAGGAGCAACAGCGGGTTTGCCGATCTTGGCGAGCGGGCGCCGCCCTCGATCCAGTCCAAGCTCGTCCTGCTCACACTGCACTTTCCGCGCGTGCGCATCATCTGGTCATCCTCCCCGTACGCGACGGCGGATATTTTCAACGACCTGAAGGCGAACAACCTGGAGCCGGACCCCAGCCGGGCGATCGCGATCGGGGCGGAAGAGGATCCGGACGTGGGCGCAGGGGTGAACGCGGCGGCGGCAGAGCTGCTACAGTGCATTCCTGGTGTGACATCCAAGAACGTCAAGTACGTGATGAGCAAAGTGGGGAGCGTGCGTGAGCTGTGCGAATTGGCGCGGGAGGATGTGCAGGGGATGCTTGGAGTGGAACCCGGGAACCTCTGTTACAACTTTATGCATCGCGGGGAGCGAACGCCGGTGAGGCGGAATGAATAACTAAGGTCTGAAGATTATGAATCTCTAGGGGCCGCGAGACGCTCCTGGGGGGCTTGCTCAGTCCCCTTCAGTCCGATTTTTAGTGTTGATACGGCTGTACATAGTCGTGGGTATTTGAAACAGGCAATGACGACAATAGATATTACACTCGTGCACGACGACTCAGAACGGGACTCCCGGCGCGGTAGATCCGCCACCACCCCTTCAATTCAGGTGGACACCTCGGTCTTGATACTGTATTTGTAGAGCGCTTCCTTGAGTGTGGCATAGTTGGCTTCAAGTTGCTCGATCTGTGTCTGAAATTCCTGCGTGACATGTGAGTTTTCGAAAGTTGGCGAAGCACCCGACCCACTTCAAGATCATTTTCCTCATGAGCGAATTCCAGCGATGTGGCGAGTGTCGTCGTAGAATATGTAACCTGGAAGATTGCTCAGGCATTCGTTGTTTACGCAAAATAGGGACATGGGTCCTTACCATGACCCAGATGTTGGTCAAAGCTCAGACACACGAGGCGATATTACTGATCGTCTTCTTCTCATCTTCTAGATTGGCTTGGATGCGTTGTGCGACATCCAACTGGCTGATGAGTCTATCAAGCTGCTGATGTGCCTCCCAGAGTCTCCGCTTGAAACCTGTTGAAACAGGTTGTAACGCAACGACTTTTGAAAAAGGATCTGGATTCACCGGCTTGCCTCAGGCCCCATCTATGAAGTGAATTAGACATACATGGTTCGGATAACAAAACGGAAGAAATAAACCGTCGAATCTGAGCAGAAATTGCGGGTATTTCAGTGTTTTCCAAGTTACTGATTCTTGCTCGGAGTGCGTCTTGTACAGGTTTCGTATGATTGTCGAGCTTTTTCATGAATTCCTCAAGGTCGGTACGGAGAGTCATGAAGGCTTGAGCATGCCCACTTGCTCTTCCACTGGTAAGACCGTCCTTCTGTGCGGTACGACTAAGCTTCTCCCCAGAAACACGAAACAATTGTGAAGGACGTCGACTCACTGCGGCGAATTCTTCGAGTTTTTTCTGCGCCTTCTTTACCCCCGCCTCATCCTTGGCATCCTTGACCTGCGGAAGGACGTAGTCAAGGAAGTCTGATCGTAATGATCAATCAGAGGAACTGACGGGGCTGCAGGCATCGCTCACCTACAACGTACACCACGCTCCTTGACGCCGTCTCACGGGACTCCCGAAGGGTTACCGCCCATTTCTTCAATGGGATCTGAGACAATGAGCACTTCGAAACACAGACATTCATACCTCTTGGTATGCCCTCCACGTCGGCTCGAATTTCGGAAGCTCAAGCACTGGCAGCTTGCCATCGACCTCGAAACGGCGGCTGTCCGCCTCAGCAAGGCGGGGCCGGACTTGCCCAAAGAGCCGGTCGGTCTCGACAACGCTATTTCCCAGATCGACGACCTCTTTGAGAATCTGCTGTATGGTGTTATCTGCGGCGAGCTTCTTCTGTATGATCTCGGCTCCGGCCCTCTTACTCATAACTGCTCATGCAAAGATTGAGGGTGGTCGATAGGGAACGAAGAAAAGGTTGCCCCGTGATATATGCTGAGGTGGCGCGGACGAGTCCGCAGCACCATGATCCTGTGCTGCGGATGCGTGCCAGGGTGATCAGAGGGTGTGACTCACCTGTGCTGTGGTATCACGAAAAAATCTGTACAGACCAGCATCACGGACCATCGGAAATGAGGACAGAAAGATAAGAAGACATGTGAAGGGGGAACTTGGAAAGTGGCCGGTAACCGCGTCTAGCCAGCTAGATTCAGCCAACTTGCTAGTCATAGCCCACTCGTCTTGCGTAGACAGTTTCGGAGACGACGAAAAGGTACGTCAAAAATTCTGGCAAGCAGCCCGCCAAGAATCCCATGAGGAGTTTCCGCGCGCGCGCATCATCTGGTCGTCCCCCCGTACGCGAAGACGGACATCTTCAACGACCTGAAGGCTAACAACCTGGAGCCGGGCCCTTGTCGGGATCGGGGCGGAAGAGGATCCGGACGTGGGAGCGGGGGTGAACGCGGCGGCGGCAGAGTTGCTACAGTGCATTCCCGCTGTGACATCCAAGAACGTCAAGTACGTGATGAGCAAAGTGGGGAGCGTCTGTACGAATTGGCGCGGGAGGATGTTGCAAGGGATGCTTGGAGTGAGGCGGAGTGAATGACTAATCTCTTGGAGCTGCGAGACACTCCCGGGGAGCTCGCTCAATCCTTTTCAATGCGATTTCCAGTGTCATCCCAAGTCAGAACTAGTTGATTTGGCTGTACGTCGTGGGCATCTCTCGCAAAACAGGCTATGACAACAGTAGACCTTACACTCGTACACGACGACTCAGAACGGGCTCCTCGCGGGGTCGATCCGTTGCTATCCTTCAATTCAAGTGGACACCTCGGTCTTGATACTGTATTTGTAGAGCGCTTCCCTCAGTGTAGTATAGTTCGCTTCGAGATGCTCGATCTGTGTCTGAAAGTCCTGTGCGACATGTGTGAGTTTTCGAAAGTTGGCGAAGCACCAGGCCCACTTCAAGATCATTTTCTTCATGAGCAAGTTTGAGCGCTTTGCCGAGTGTCGTCGCAGAAGATGTAACCTGGAAAATCGCCCGGGTATTCGTTGTTTACCCCAAATGGGGACATAGATCCTTACCATGGCCCAGATGTTGGTCAAAGCATGCACACGCGAGGCGATATTACTGATCGTCTGCTTCTCATCTTCCAGATTGGCTTGGATGCGTTGTGCGACATCCAACTGGCTGGTCAGTTCATCAAGCTGCTCCTGTGCCTCCCTGAGTTTCCTCTTGAGATCTGTTGAAACAGGTTGTAACGCAACGACGTTTGAAGAGGGATCTGGATCTCACCGGCTTGCTTCTTCCGCTTTCTATTGAGCAAAAAAAACTGACCTACGGCCACACAGGCACCAACAGCCTGGAGACAGATTCAGTAAAAATAATATAGAATCACGAGATGTTCACTGACAACAATACCAACAATAGCGAACGGAGCTAAGGGACCAGCCGCCGGTGCGATTTTAACACCAATAGCAGCAACAGCAGCACCGGTGCCAACGAGCGCTACAATCAAGGCTTTGATCTTCATTCCTGTGTTATCAATAACACGCCTTCATGACATAAAATCAAGAGTTCTCACTATCAGGTTGCATCTACGAAATGAATCAGACATACAGGGTTCGGATGATAAGATGGAAGAATCAAACCGTTGAATCTGAGCAGAAATCGCGGGTATCTCAACGTTTTCCAGGTTACTGATCCCTGCTCGGAGTGCGTCTTGTACAGGTTTCGTATGATTGTCGAGCTTTTTCATGAATTCCTCAAGGTCGGTACGGAGAGTCATGAAGGCTTGAGCATGCCCACTTGCTCTTCCATTGGTAGGATCCTCCTTCTGTGCAGTAGGACTGAGCCTCTCCCCAGAAACACGAAACAATTGTGAAGGACGTCGACTCACTGCGGCGAATTCTTCGAGTTTTTTCTGCGCCTTCTTTACCCCCGCCTCATCCTTGGCATCCTTGACCTTCGGAAGGACGTAGTCAAGGAAGTCTGACCGTGATGATCAATCAAAGGAACTGATGGCGTTGCAGGCATCGCTCACATGCAATGTATGCCACTATCTCTGACGCCGTCTCACGGGATTCCCGAAGGGTTACCGCCCACTTCTTCAATGGGATCTGAGACAACGAACCCTTCGAAACGCGGACACTCATACCTCTTGGTACGTCCGCCACGTTGGCTCGAATTTCGGAAGCTCGAACAGCCTCCCATCGATCTCGAAACGATGGGCGTCCACCTCTGCAAGGCGGAGCCGGACTTGTTCAAAGAGACGGTCGGTCTCGGCAACGCTATTTCCCAGATCGACGACTTTTGTGAGAATCTGCTGTATGTAACCATCTGCGGTGAGCTTCTTCCGTATGACCTCGGTTCTGGCCCTCTTAGCCTCTATCGCGAGGTCAGGGAAGAGATATAGCTGCTGTTTGAGGTCTTCAGGTAGACTGTCATAAAGGCTGGACTCGTTCAGGATAGAATAGTCGGAGCCAGGGAGGATGATTCTCATGACTGCTCAGTAGCCAAAGATTGAGGGTGGTCGATAGGGAACGAAGAAAGGGGTGACGGTCACCCCGTGGACAAGTCCCCATAATCCTGTGCGCGGATGCATGCCGGAGGGTGTGACTCACCTGTGCTGTGGTGTCACGAAACAGACCTGGACGCACGGACCGTCAGAAACGAGGTAAGAAATACGTGGAAGGGAAACTCGGAAAGTGGTTGGTAAGTTACCAACAGCGAAGCAAAAAAAACTCATTGCTGTCTGTGCACTTATGCGTAGACAGTTGGGAAGACGATGAAAAGGACGCCAAAAATTCTGGCAAGCAGCCTGCCAAGACAATGTTAGTGATAGAAAAGTTCGGTTCAGTTCGGTTCTTTGGGCTCCCTCCCCGAACGCTGAACCGAACGAAACATTCAGTTCACGTTCCAACGCGTTCAGGCCTTGTATTTTGTTGAGGCTAAGTACTACAGCCAGAACAACAATAGATATAGTCACAAGATGACAGCTACATGATGTTAGACTTTGGGAGCTTGGGCACCCAGCTGTCTCGCGCTCCCACTACTCCCGTCATGCGCCCTACCCGTTCCACTCGCGAGCCACCCGTCCCACGCACCCGACGGGCTCGCGCCCAGCGCAGGTCCTGCCCCACAGAGCAGCCAGGACGTGAGTAGTGACAACGGAGTCCGCCATGCGCATGGGCAGTCCAGGGAGGCCTAGTACCATGACGACCGGCAGCAGTCGAGGCACCCGGAGACGGCTGGATACGAGACCGCGGCTGTGACGACGGGCACGAGTGCATCGAGCGTGTCGTGCGGCACCCCAGACATGGCCAAGGTCGGTCCGGCGGACAAACGGAAGGACGTGTCAAGCACGTCGACTGACACTGCAGGCACGCAGGGCGACGTGGGACGTCGTCCAGGCGCACCTCCAGGGCCACCTGACGCAGTTGAGCGTGCGGGAGTAGGTGCGCGGGTCGAGAGGGCCAAAGCGGCAGCATTGGGCAGGTTCGAGGACATCCACCTGACTCACGTGACGACTCCCCAAATTGATCGAACATACCCTCGAGCGTCGAGCTCAAGGGGGAGGACTGGGTATGTCGGAGCTTTGGGTCGGAGCGGGCGCTGCGGATGCGTCGAGAGCGTCAAGGGCCGACCATCACCACAATTACAGGCCCAAGAAGCCAGACAATGACGGCGGCAGCTCCACGAGCGTGCCAAATCGAGTTGAGGTGCAAGGAGGTCGTTGGGGCAAGTGGGTCGAGCCGCGAAGTGCCGAGTGCGACAGAGACAATCGGAGCGATAGCGACGGCGTCAGATACGTCAGGGGACACTGCCAGGCGAGTGAGGCGATCAGGGTGAGTTGAGAGTCGAACTGCGCCAGATGCACTGTAGCCAACTGAATCAATGTGGCAAGTCGGTCCGGGTGGCCAACAGGACGAGCAGCAAGTGCATTGCGATATATCATCAGTGGCACCTCGAAAGAAGCAGTAGTGTTGTAAGCCCGATAGTGGATGGATTTTTGCTGTTGCCATATTTGACAGGGCAGCTGAATAACAAGGGTGGCCCGCAGGACAAATGCTCAGCGCATGCTCGAACTGCCCAATAGCGTCTTCTAGATCCTGTCTCTCTCCGTGCTTTCGGTGGCGTGATCAAGCAACATGACCACTGTTTGTCATGGCTACCAGTCGGTCTCGTGGCTCCATGACCGACTGTGGGTATATGTTTGTTCCTCAACGAGACACTATGTGAATCAACACGTGTGGTTCAAGGACCGTCAAATTACCCCTCTCGCGATTCTGCCTTGCGACGGTCACTCGCAAGGATGAACAAGGTGATATAGCATCACCGTCCTTTGGGTAGAAGGCGAATGCTATCGTCGTTTCAGCACCCAACCCGCGTACAAACCATATCGTACTCACAATGTTGTCTTGCACTGCGATCCTACAATTGTTCCACCGTGATCGTCAACTTCCGCAGTTGCTCTCCATCACCTAACGTCGGCTGAAATTCAAACGATGCCTGGACTGCCAAACCAACACTGGCAGGTGAGTCAGATGGTCTGCGAACCCTGTCAGTGCAACGCCGGTGGAAAATGGAGATTCTCACATCGGAATGGGTCCACTCCACTCAATGGTGTCACTATCCACTGAGACAGGTATCTCGGCGGTCCTCCACTCAAGGCCACTGTGATACATCGAAACATAAAACCCGGCAGGGAGTCGTCGCAGGCCGGCAGCGAGACCCGTCGCCCGGATACCTGTCTCGCTATTAGTGATCTTTGCAGGCCCGTGTAGAAAATCGATTCAGGTACTTGTAATAGCTAGCGTTCCCCCGTTCTTGACTACTCTCGCTGCAATGCCTAGGGAAGCAACTCCATCCTCCTGCGAGCTCTCGGACCCCGGATGTTCCTCGTTTGGATGCACTTTCTCTACACGTTCGTGGTTGTTGGCGGGTACTGTATGCTGCTATACCATGCGTGAAAGTGTTAGTTGAAGTCGGTACACTAGAAGTAATGCATTGGGGCTCACGGTCAGGGAACCCGACGTGCTCGAGTCAGATCGTGGGCCTGGATCTCTAGCACCTGAATGGCTGGTCATTGTAGAAAAACCCAGATGTCGTGGTAGCAAATACTGCACATGTAGCGCTTCAAGTGTATCGCATGGCCTCCACAAGAAGTGGGGCGGTGGCAGGACGGCACGTATGATTGGGTAACCTCACGATGAATCGTAGCTAGCCCATCAACTCATGCTCAGCCGTCATTTTTTCGGCTGCGTGACCAGCAGCCGCCTTGAGGCTAGTGGTCTCTGTCGAAATAGTCCAAACGACTCGGTGGGTCATCGTTCGATACGTCCAACAAGTCCGCTTTCGTTCCTCACAAAAGGATTGCGGAAATCCAAACGAGGAGAAAAGTACTAGGACAACAGGCCGCCGGCTCACGATATGGACATATCTGTTGACATCCCACGCTCAGCACAGGATGAGTGTGTCGCTTGTAATAACATCGCTCGTACACGATCAGAGGTTATCTGCAAACATGCATGTGAGTTACGAGGGCGATGCATTGAGGCGCAGTTCGAACTTAGCCTGCCTGAAGAATCCGCCACTAAGCCAGTCCGCAGCTGCTCGTGGTCGACCACGATCTGCTCTAGCTAGCCACGAATGGCTACAAAGGATGGAATCCCGGTCGACGGGACCAAGCAGGGGAGTAACTTGAGCTTTGCTAAACGTCCAGTCAGTGCTCGATGTGTTCGTCGGTACGCCCGAGTCTACGTCGTGAATCGTGAATCGTCCGTCATCGATGTATCCATTACACACCGGACGTACCTGCTTGCACTTTTCCTCGCAGTTCGATCCATATTCCATCTCTTCATGGCGCTGCCAGTGGTCGGGCGTCTGTTGGGTGAATGGAGCGAAGCCAAACAAACTCATCGCCGTCTGTGCATACATGCGTAGACAGTCGCGGAGACGACGAAAACGACGCCAAAAATTCTGGCAAACACTGGCAACCTGCCAAGATATGAGGAATAGCAGCGGGTCCGCCGATCCTGGCGAGCGGGCGCCGCCCTCGATCCAGTCCAAGCTCGTCCTGCTCACGCTGCACTTTCCGCGCGTGCACATCATCTGGTCGTCCTCCCCGTACGTGACGACGGACACTTTCAACGACCTGAAGGCGAACAACCTGGAGCCGGACCCTTGTCGGGCGATCGCGAGCGGGGCAGAAGAGAATCCGGACAGGGCGCAGGGATGAACACGGCGGCGGCAGAGTTGCTACAGCGCATTCCCGGTGTGGCATCCGAGAACGTCAAGTACATGATGAGCAAAGTGAGGAGCGTGCGCGAGCTGTGCGAATTGGCGCGGGAGGATGTTGCAAGGGATGCTTGGAGTGGAATCCAGGAACCTCTGTTACAATTTTATGCATCGCGGGGAGCAAACGTTGATGAGGGGCAAGACAGCCCTGGGGAGCTCGCTCAGTCACTTTCAATGCAACTTTCAGTGTCATCCCAGGTCAGAACTAGTTAATATGGCTGTACGTCGTGGGTATCTCCCGGAAAACAGGCTACGACGACAATAGATATTACACTCGTACACGACAACTCAGAACGGGACTCCCAGCGAGGTGCTACTCCTTCAACTCAAGGGGACACCTCGGTCTTGATACTGTATTGGTAAAGCGCTTCCTTGACTGTAGCAAAGTTCACTTCGAGTTGCTCGATCTGTGTCTGAAAGTCCTGTGCGACATGTGAGTTTTCGACAGTTGGCGAAGCACCCGACCCACTTCAAAATCATTTTCCTCGTGAGCGAGTTTCAGCGATGTGCTGAGCATCGTCGTAGAAGATGCAACCTGGAAGATTGCCCCGGCATTCGTTGTTTACGCAAAATGAGGGCATAGATCCTTACCATAGCCCAGATTTCGGTCAAAGCTTGGACATTCGAGGCGATATTACTGATCGTCTCCTTCTCATTTTTCAGATTGGCTTGGGTGAGTTGTACGACATCCAGCTGGCTGGTGAGTTTATCAAGCTGCTCCTGTGCCACCCTGAGTCTCTTCTCCAAACCTATTGAAAGAGGTTGTAACACAACGACTGTTGAAGGAGGATATGTATCTCACCGGCTTGCTTGTTCAGCTGCCTAGTGAGCAAACATACTTCACCTGCGGCCGCGCAGACACCAACGGCCTGGAGATAGATTCAGTAAAAACAATATAGAATCACGAGATGTTCACCGACAATAATACCACTAATGGCCAACGGAGCTAAGGGACCAGCTGCCGGTGCAGCGTTGACACAAGCAACAGCAACGGCAGTACCAGTGGCAACGAGCGCTGAAACCAAGAAATCAACCTTTATTCCTGCAGTGTCAGCAACAGGCCTTCATGACATGAAATCAAATAGTTCTCACTATCAGGCCGCATCTATGAAGTGACTCAGACATACAGGGTTTGAATGACAGAACGGAAGAAACAAACCGTTTAATTTGAGCAGAAATTGCAGTTATCTCAGTGTTTTCCAGGTTACTGATACCTGCTCGGAGTGCGTCTTGTACAGGTTTCGTATGATTGTCGAACTTCTTCGTGAATTCATCGATGTCGGTACGGAGATTCCTGAAGGCTTGAGCATGCCCACTTGCGCTTCCATTGGTAAGATCGTCCTTCTGTGCGGTAGGACTAAGCCTCTCCCCAGAAACACGAAACAATTGTGAAGGACGTCAACTCACTGCAGCGAATTCTTCGAGTTTTTTCTGCGCCTTCTTTACCCCCGCATCATCCTTGGCATCCTTGACCTTCGGAAGGACGTACTTTAGGAAGTCTGTTCGTAATGATCAATCAGAGGAACTGACGGAGTCGCAGGTATCGCTCACATTCAATGTACGTCACCGTCTTTGACGCCGTCTCACGAGACTCCCGAAGGGTTGTTGTCCATTTCTTCCATGGGATCTGAGACAATGAACTCTTCGAAACGTGGACACTCATACCTCTTGGTATGCCCTCCACTCCAGCTCGAATTTCGGAAGCTCGAACACCTTGCCATTGATCTCGAAACAGCGGCCGTCCACCTCTGCGAGGCGGAGCCGGACTTGTTCAAAGAGCCGGTCGGTCTCGACAACGCTATTTCCCAGATCGACGACCTTTGTGAGAATCTGCTGTATGGTATCATCTGCGGCAAGCTTCTTCCATATGATCTCGGCTCTGGCCCTCTTAGCCTCTATCGGGAGGTCAGAGAAGCGATATAGCTGCTGTTTAAACTCTTCAAATGGACTGTCATAAAAGCCGGACTCGTTTAGGATGGAATAGTTGGAGCCGGGGAAGATGTTTCTCATGACTGCTCAGTAGCCAAGGATTGAGGGTGGTCGATAGGGAACGGAGAAAGGGTCACCCCATGATATATGCTGAGGTGGCGTGGACGAGCTCGCAGCACCATGATGGCTGTACTGCGGATGCGTGCCAGGGCGAGCAGAGGGTGTGGCTCACCTGTGCTGCGGTATCATGAAGAAATCTGTACAGAACTTTGGATGCCAGCATCACGGACCATCAGAAATGAGGTAAGAAATATAAGAAGATACATGAAAGGGAAACTTGGAAAGTGGTGGGTAACTGCGTCTAGCCAGCTAGGCACAGCCAACTTGCTGGTCATAACAGCCCCTGCGCATCATGGACCGAGCCCTAACCGGAAACTGGCGTGTCTGTGGGTGGCGTAACAGTGGGTGTACGGCGCAGAGTACTTTCCCTTTCTGCGTGCAGGCAACCAAAACACGTATATAGGGGGGAGTGAGTCGGTTATTTGGGCGCAGCGCTGCTGGCAGTGCGAGCGGCCTGCCAACGATAATATCAACGTAACGCGTGTGTAAGGAGCCTGTGTCGGTAGTGCTGTGTGCAGAACTATTCTTGTGCAAGTTATGCCAAGTCGGCGAAACTTCCATCGAGACGGCAGCGGACAACCCAAACCACTCGATGACTCATCAGCTGTTCATCATGCATCACGGGCGGCCACCGCCATTTCATCAGGCAGTGGTACAAGCCCTTCAAATCAACCCGATCTAACTCGTTACATAAAACTGGTAACGGTGCAGATGATCTAATATGCCTCCAAATCTATCACTAACAACGCCATCTTACCCACCCACAGCTTCCGCTCAAAATTCTGAAAAAAGCGCATCAATCTCATTGGACGACAGGACTAGCGAGATCATCTTCTGTAATAGCTTGCTCCACAAGTGGTGGCACCCGGTAAACCTTTTTGCTGTGTCATTCCTGGTTGCGCCCGTGTGTGCATATGTACACGATGTTGAGTTCGCTCGCCGTTTGGCCCGAAGAGCTGGCAGTGCTCCGAACCCGCAGCGGCTTGAGTTTTCCCCAAAATAAATGTACGTGCCTCTCTTACCTTCTTTTTCTCCACACTGGCAAACGTATTAGTACCGGCCCAACTTGTTATCAACTTTGTCAATTTGAGTAAGTTTGCAGTGATAAATGGAGCAGGGACCAGTCGCCCGCTGCTTTCGGAGGACATGAGTATGCCAGGCGATTTCCTTGGTTCAGCTCATTGATCGCATTGAGCATTTAGTCACTACTCTTCCCAAACCACGTACATTTTTGCCATGTTCTGCCAGCCATGTATCTAAATGTTCTGCCATCTTGGCAGTGCCATATCTGCCATTCCGTGCAGCAAAATGGTGGACTTCTGCCAACAAGATTAGCCCGGACGAGTGACACTGTGGGCGGGCCGTATTATTCGAGCAACTCGAATGGATGACTAATGCACTTGCTGAGCCGACATCTGAGGCTGTCCTCGTTACTGCTCTTGCATCAAGAGCATAAACATATCCTTTCCGTCGATAAAGAGTGGAGAAATAGCATCCGATGCCCACCATAAAATCACCTGCCAAGGTACTCGTGTCAGGTGCGACAGGATACATCGCCGCGTGGGTCACACGGAACCTGCTCGAGAGGGGGTACACCGTGCGGGGCACGGCCAGGTCTGTCTCCAAGGGCGATTTTCTCAAGCGGCTATTTTCTTCCTATGGCGATCAATTCGAGCTCGTCGTCGTAGAAGATATCGCACAGGTAAGGCATCGTGGGCCTGGTGAGACCAGTAGCCCGGGGATCCGGATGATGATGCTCGTGGAATGCTTACCCGGATCACCGTTTCTTCGTTTAGGATGGCGCATTCGATGAGGCGGTCAAGGGCGTGGACGCAATCGCACACACAGCATCACCCTTCCATTTCAATGCAGTTGACCCCAATGGTCAGTCAGGATACCCTCCATGCAAAGAGGGCGGTTCTGCTGCTGATTCATTTCTCAGAACTGATCAAGCCGGCCGTCAATGGCACGGTCGGATTGCTGAAGAGCGTTCTCAAAGATGGGTACGCTCGGTCTGTCATCGTTTTGCCTCATGTTTGTTGACGAAAACAGATCCAGCAAGGTCAAACGCATCGTCATCACGTCCTCTTCCGCGGCCATTGTGCGCGACGATCCAAACCCTATCATCTTTACTGAAGCGGACTGGAATGACCAGAGCATCGAGATTCTCAAGAGATATGCAGATGAAGGGCGGAAGAACGAGGCACCCAACTTGGCAAAGTACCGAGCGTCGAAGACACTCGCGGAAAGAGGTACGTGACGAGTCTTCGATCAAGCAACTGTTTACTTGATCAACAATTCAGCTGCTTGAGATTTTGTACATGACCCAGAGAACAAGTCTCGGATCAGCTGGGATCTGGTAGCGCTTAACCCGCCGTTTGTAAGTCGGAAGTTCTGGGACGATGACTAGATCCCATGTGTTGTAAAGACTGACCACTAGTACTGACATTCCGGTCCTCAGGTGTTCGGGGTGAATGCTATATTGTATGATTTAGAAACACCTAACCTAGCTGCTTCGCCATGATAGCCGTTCATCCACGAAATTTCGGCACCCGCTTCTCTCAACACCTCTGCAGCAATGTTCCGCAACTACGTTACAGACGTTGACAAGGCTAATGCAGTAGGGAATGAGTTCCTCGCCAACACAGGTAGTGGTTGGGTCGATGTGCGTGACATCGCAGAAGCGCATGCACTCGCTCTGGAAAAGGAAGCGGCAGGTGGCGAGCGCATCATCATTAGCGCAGGTCAGTTTCACTTTTTGCCTGCCTCGTATCGACACGTGGCTGACAAGCAACCTTCTCTCTATCACTCGAATGTAGGGTCCTGGAAATGGCAAGACTTTAGTGAGTGCAAGAAGTCTTCAGTGGAGAGGATGCCTCACACCTTCAAATGGATATCTTACTGACTTTACTTTACTTCTTCTCCCCTGCCATTCAGTCGATGCTGCCAATGACTTGCGCCCACCGCCAAAGCTCTCGACCGTTCTGCCTGTCGGTGCCCGAGGTGCAGGCAAGACTGCAAAGCACCTTGTGATCTACAGCGCCATCAAGGGGGATCGCATTCTTGGATTAAAATACCGAACGATCACAGAGATGACGAGGGATACGCTGGCCGATTATGAGGCCCGCGGGTGGTAACAGAGTGGAAAACTGTAAGTTGGAAGGAGAACAAGATGTTGGTCAAGTTGTATGTATACCAAAAAAAAATGGACTGCAGGGAGAGGAGCACTTAACTCTATTTTTTTTAATGGATGCAGTGGTGTAAATACCATAAATGATATGTAGTTTTAGATGACTCATCATAACAAGATCTAGGCAGATTGCTTTGAATAAGGGCTTGTAAGAAATCCAACCTATGATGAGTTGAGATCAGATATGTAAGGTCAAAGCATCTACATCTGTTTGTATCAGTTTTGGTTTAGTCTTTTGAGATCTAGAGACCTATTAGAACCAGATTTTGTGATACATATGCATGTGTAGATCCTAGCTGTTGAGTGTATATTTGATTAATGCACAAGACTAGTGGAAAAGGCTGGGACTCACTGTCTGCACACTGACTTATGGATGACTAAGAAACTACATGTAGACTGCATAGCATTCTGGAAGGGTTGGATAGGGGTTATGATTTAAACCTTGTCTAGCTACTGTGTGTAATCCTGACCTTGATAGTCCTAACCCAATCTTGCTAACCCAATCTAATCCACTTTCATCTAGACCCTAACCTTGATAATCCTAATCTAGTACAAGTCATGATGTACTTGCAATAGGTTGTTCTCCTGTGTGGATTGAGGCCCTTGGTAACTAAGAGTACCATAAAGGCCAATCATATTTGTTATCTATATGTCTGACAACTTGGTCAGTCCAGGCTGATGTAATTCACAAACCACTGGACAGAGATTTTATCCAATCTGATAAGCTACTGGCAGCAATCTGGTTCCATTAACAGTGTGGGCTACATAGCCTAGACAGCCATGTACTTACAGCCAGAGGAGCAATGAGGTCATGGTCACCTGATATCATCTTCATCATGCAATGGTGTTGTCACAAGCTCCTCATGATGGTTCATTGGTAGTGCCTGGTGTTTGCCAAACCACTCTTCCCATGCTTTACCACTCCTTCCAATGGTCATAGTGTGGGACTGCCTGATATATCATACCAGTCACATGGATGGATGCAGGATGTGCTTTATATATTTGATAATCTTAGATTGGTTAGCAACTGCAAGAGCCAATATGATTGTTTCAGTAATATTTATTGGTTTCAGCTCAACTCACATCATTCAACATGGTAAGGAGACCCTGATCACTATTTCCACCATTGTAGTCAGTGCCAAGGCATTATAATCCTATTCATATTCCCTATTCCAGCAACTTTATTTCAAACTGTCAAAATTACTATGATAGTGGTCATGCTAGGGATGCTCAATGTCAGAGTAGCAAGATTGAGAGATGAGAGGATAAGCTCCCACTTGAAGATCATACTAACCTCACAGTCCTAACCTAACATAACCTTGCTATCCTAACCTTATCTCTCTCCAAGACTCTCTAGCACCCTCCAGTACTCCCAGACCAGGGACCATGAGTATAGGGAAGGATTAGTTTGCTGATGTTGCCTGGCATGTATGTACATCCTGGCAACATCAAGTTGTTGGAACCTATCACAATGTTTTGCCCTTATCTCAGTGCCTATGCACAGTGCACACCCATGAACATCACATTCTGAAAAAGCTTTCTTTGCTGCTGTCCATTGTCATACCACCAGAGCATGTGTTGTAAATGCCTTCAAGAATATTCAAACTCATAATATTTGAAAGTTTTTCCCACTTTGAACTGCATCTGCATCATCCCATAATCAACATATGGTATAGTGTGACAGCAGATGCTGGGAGTACATCATGCACATGCATGAGAACATGCAAGAGAAAAAAGATAATCCAGTGTGCGAGGTGTTGGACATGTCACATGATTGTGCCATGACTGGTTATGGGCCAGGTGTGCTCAAACAGCGGATGACCAATGTTCCCTGGAAGAGTTCCCACTGATAGTCCCGTCCTCGCTTTCAACATATCCTTTCCGTCAATAGTAAAGCGTGGAGAATAGCGCCCGATGCCCACCGTGCAACCACCTGCCAAGGTACTCATATCGGGTGCGACAGGATACATTGCCGCGTGGATCGCACGGAACCTGCTCGAGAGGGGGTACGCAGTGCGGGGCACGACCAGGTCTGTCTCCAAGGGTGATTTTCTCAAGCGGCTATTTTCTTCCTATGGCGATCGATTCGAGCTCGTCGTCGTAGAAGATATCGCACAGGTAAGGCATCGTGAGCCCGGCGACACCAGTGACCCGGAAATCCGTATGATGGTGCCTGTAGAATGCTTATCGGCATCGCCGTTTTTTTTTTGTCTAGGATGGTGCATTCGACGAGGCGGTCAAGGGCGTGGACGCGATCGCACACACAGCTTCACCTGTCTCTTTCAATGCAGTTGACCCCGATGGTCAGTCAGGATACCCTCCATGCAAAGGAGGTTCTGCTGCTGATTCATTTCTCAGAACTGATCAAGCCGGCCGTCAACGGCACGGTCGGAATGCTGAAGAGCGTTCTCAAAGACGGGTACGCCCAGTCTGTCATCGTTTTGCCTCACTTTTCTTGACGAAATCAGATCCAGCAAGGTCAAACGCATCGTCATCACGTCCTCTTCCGCGGCCATTATGCGCAACGATCCAAATCCTATCATCTTCACGGAAGCGGACTGGAACGACCAGAGCCTCGAAATTCTCAAGAGATATGCGGATGAAGGACGGAAGAACGAGGCACCCAACTTGGCAAAGTACCGAGCGTCGAAGACACTCGCGGAAAGAGGTACGCGACGCGTCTTCAATCAAGCAACTGTTCACTGGATCAACAATTCAGCCGCTTGGGATTTTGTACATGACCCAGAGAACAAGTCTCGGATCAGCTGGGATCTGGTAGCGCTTAACCCGCCATTTGTAAGTCGGAAGCTCTGGGACGACGACTAGGTCCCGTGTATTGTAAAGACTGACCACTAGTACTGCCATTCCGGTCCTCAGGTGTTTGGGGTGAATGCTTCGAGCTTGTATATTGTACGATTTAGAGATACCTAACCCAGTTGCTTCGCTACGACAGCCGTCTATCAATGAAGTATCAACACCCGCTTCTCTCAACACTTCTACAGCAATATTCCACAACTACGTTACAGACGTCGACAAGGCTAGTGCGGTAGGGAACGAGTTCCTCGCCAACACAGGTAGTGGCTGGGTCGACGTACGTGACATCGCAGAAGCACATGCACTCGCTCTGGAAAAAGAAGCAGCAGGCGGCGAGCGCATCATCATTAGCGCAGGTGAGTTTCACTTGCTGGCTCGCTTCGTATCAATGTGTGATTGATAACCAACCCCTCTCCTCATCTCTTCATCGCACAAATATGATAGGGTCCTTCAAATTGCAAGACTTCAGTAAGTACGAGAGGTCTACCTCACACCTTGAAATTTTGAATGGATGTCTTACCGACCTTACTCTTTCTTTCGCCTTGCATCCAGTTGATGCTGCCAATGACTTATTGCCGCCACCCAAGCTCTCGACCGTTTTGCCCGTCGGCGTTCGAGGTGCAGGCAAGACTGCAAAGCACCTGGTCATCTACAACGCCGCCAAGACAGATCGTATTCTTGGATTGAAATATCGAACGATCACGGAAACGACGAAGGATACCCTGGCCGATTATGAGGCCCGCGGGTGGTAGCAAAAAGGAGAATCGTGTGCCCAATATGTCTGCCTTGTGTACCAGGCGAACGGCAACACCACGGGGAGAGAAACATGTGATGCCTCCCATGTTCGTATTCCTTGTATTCCTGTCAAGAAATGGACTGCAAATTGAATGTCTGAAACACGTACGTGCCAATCTTGGTGCTAGTGAGGTTGGAGACATGAGCACAGCACATGAGGAGTGTAGGGATGATCGAGCTCGATACGGAGATGGAAAAAGGAGCAGGTGACCATATCATGTCCCTAAAAACTCAGTGTAACCTCCTTCATTCGTGCCAACCACCAATTGCGTTCTATCATAGCACACTTCCCCTCGTGTATCTGGTTCCGTCCAGAATAGCTCCAGGAACTTGCGCACGCAACTTGGAGGCCATTGTAGCTTCACCCAAGGCTGAACTCAGGAAATTGGAAAACGGACCGAGACGAACAGATGCATTGAACAAAGTCAGACGCTTAGCTGTCATGATCGACTACCACACTCACGAAGTTGAAAGCAAGCCGCCTCCGAACCTTGGGGAGACATGGAAGGGGTATGAGATTGTCAGCATGCCAAACAATTCCAGAGGTCTTGGTGACCTCTTCCACGTCCCTTAGGAGTCCCATTACAAATAATGGCACACATACAGGTAGACGATACTCGCAAACATGTAAACTCGACTGATCTATTGTGACCAGAATTAAGACCTAGACTACGTCCTTCTGTCTGTCAGAAGTATACAGTCCGAGGAGGGAATGGTTCGAGCGCAGAGAAAGCTCAACAAGTTTGCCAAAGTACGCTTATGCCTTGTTCTCTTCATGTGACAATGACTTGACAAATCGGACGAGACCACAGAATGAGTAGGGCTGTAAACTCTGCAGTGCGGACTCCAATACCATGAAAGATGATACCATAACAAGACGAGATCCGGGAAACCCAAGAGACAAGACAGCAGCTCTTGGAAGGCACTATGCCAGCGTACCGCCTCTCCAGAAGGTTCCGTGCGATCCACGCTGATACGAATACCATGGCAAGTGATTTTATCGTGGGCAATGGATGCTATTTCTCCATACTTCATCGACGGGAAGTATATGTACGATGTAAGAGCATGGCATCCGCAGCGCAGGATCACGGTGTTAAAACCTTTTAATTTCGAATGTTCTCGACCCATGACGTAGTAACATGCAGACACCAGGTGTACTGAGCACAGACCAGGTAGATAGGTATTTAAGACAAATCTGTATCGTACTGAGGTAGCTTCCGGGTCGCGACTATTGCCCACGCCACCTCACGGTATAACTTTGTTCCCTATCAATCTTTGGCTACTGGGCAGTCATGAAAAACGTCCTCCCCGGCTCCAACCATCGTGTCCTGAATGCGTCTGGCTTTCATGACAGTCTACATGAAGATCTCAAACAGCAGCTATATCTCCTCTCTGACCTCCCGATAAAGGCTAAGAAGGCGGGAGCCGAGGCCATACAGAAGAAGCTCGCCGCAGATGATACCATACAGCAGATTCTTACAGAGGTCGACGATCTGGGAGATAGCGTTGTCGAGACCGACCGGCTCTTTGAACAAGTCCGGCTCCGCCTTGCGGAGGTGGACAGCCACTGTTTCGAGATCGATGGCGAACTGTTCGAGCTTCCGAAATTCGAGCCAACGTGGCGGACATACCAAGAGGTATGAATGTCCGCCTTCTGAAGTGCTCATTGTCTCAGATCCCATTGAAGAAATGGGCGACAACCCTTCGAGAGTCCCGTGAGACGGCGTCAAAGACGGTGGCGTACATTGAATGTGAGCGATACCTGCGACTCCGTCAGTTCCTCTGATTGATCATTACGAACAGACTTCCTAAAGTACGTCCTTCCGAAGGTCAAGGATGCCAAGGATGATGCGGGGGTGAAGAGGGCGCAGAAGAAACTTAAACAATTCGCCGCAGTGAGTTGATGCCCACCACAATTGTTTCGTGTTTCTGGGGAGAGGCTTAGTCCTACTGCATAGAAAGAGGATCCTACCAATGAAAGAGCGAATGGGCATTCTCAAGCCTTCAGGAATCTCCGTACCGATATCGAGGAATTCACGAAGATGTTCGACAGTCATATGAAACCTGTGCAAAACACACTCCGAGCAGGGATCAGTACCCTGGAAAACACTGAGATACCCGCAATTTCTGCTCAGATTCGACGGTTTTTTTCTTCTGTTTTATCATCCGAACCATGTATGTCTGATTCACTTCATAGATGCGGCCAGAGAGTGAGAGCTATTTGATTTTATGCCGTAAAGGCCTGTTATTGATACTACAGAAACGAAGATTAAAGGCTTGATTGTAGCGCTCGTCGGCACTGCTGCTCTTGGTGTAAAAATTGCACCGGCAGCTGGTCCCATAGCTCCCATAGCCATTACTGGTGCTCTTGTCAGTGAACATCTCGTGATTCTATATTATTTCTACTCAATCTGTCTTCAGGTGATTGGTGCCTGCCAAGTTTTTTTCCTCGGTAGAGAGTGGAGGAGGCAAGCCGGTGAGATCCAGATCCTTCTTCAGAAGTCGTTGCATTACAACCTGTTTCAACAGGTCTCAAGAGGAGACTCGGGGAGGCACGGCAGCAGCTTGATGAACTCACTAGCCAGTTGGATGTCGCACAGTGCATCCAAGCCGATCCAGAAAATGAGAAGATAATCAGTTACATCGCCTCGCATGTCCAAGCTCTGACCGGCATCTGGGCCATGGTAAGGATCTGTGTCCCCATTTTGCGTAAACAACGAATGCCCCGGGCAATCTTCCAGGTCGCATCTTCTGCAACGACACTGGGCACAACGCTCAAACTCGCTCATGAGGAAGATGATCTTGAAGTAGGTTGGGTGCTTCGCCGACGTTCGAAAACTCACACATGTCGCGCAGGACTTTCACACACTGATCGAGCAACTCGAAGTGAACTTTGCTACAGTCAAGGAAGCGCTCTACCAATACAGTATCAAGACCGAGGTGTCCCCTTGAGTTGAAGGGGTAGCAGCTGATCGACCGAGTCCCGTTCTGAGTCGTGTACGAGTGTAAGATGTATTGTCGTCATAGCCTGTTCTACGGGAGGTACCCACGACGTATAGCCATATCAACTAGTCCCGACCTGAGATAACACTGAAAATGGCATTGAAAGAGCTCCCCGGGGGTCATTCATTCGACCCTCCTCCCTCCCATTGCGTAAAATTGTAATAGAGGTCCCCGGGTTCCACTCCAAGTCAATTCGTACAGCTTGCGCACGTTCCCCACTTTGCTCATCACGTACTTGACGTTCTTGGATGTCACACTTGGAATGCACTGTAGCAGCTCTGCTGCCGCCGCGTTCACCCCTGCGCACATGTCCGGATCCTCTTCCGCCCCGCTCGCGATCGCCCGACAAGGGTCCGGCTCCGGGTTGTTCGCCTTCAGGTCGTCGAAGATGTCCGTCGTCGTGTACGAGGAGGACGACCAGATGATGCGCACGCGTGGAAAGTGCAGCGTGGGCAGGACTAGCTTGGAGTAGATCGAGGGCGGCGCTCGCCCGCCAAGATCAACGGACCCGCGGCTACTCATGGCGTTCTCGGCAGGCTGCTTTGCCAGAATTCTTCGCGTACGTTTTCGTCGTCTCCGCGACTGTCTGCGCATATGTGTGCAGATGGCGATGAGTTTGTTGGGCTTCGCCGTTGATGACTTACCAACCGCTTTCCAAGTTTCCCTTTCATTTGTCTTCTTATATTTCTTACCTCATTTCTGATGGTTCGTGATGCTGGCCTGTACAGATCTTTTCGTGATACCACAGCACAGGTGAGTCACACCCTCTGCCTGCCCTGGCAGTCCACACCACAGGATCATGGTACTGCGGACTCGTCCCCGCCACCTCACCATATATCAGGGGGCAACCCTTTCTTCGTTCCCTATCGACCACCCTCAATCTTTGGCTACTGAGCAGTCATGAGCAAGAGGGCCGGAGCCGAGACCACACAAAAGAAGCTCGCCGCAGATGACACCATAGAGCAGATTCTCAAAAAGGTCGTCGATCTGGGAAATAGCGTTGTCGAGACCGACCGTCTCTTTGAGCAAGTCCGGCTCCGCCTTGCCGAGGTGGACGGCCACCGTTTCGAGGTCGATGGCAAGCTGCTCGAGCTTCCGAAATTGGAGCCGACGTGGGGGGCATACCAAGAGGTATGAGTGTTCGTGTTTCGAAGTGCTCATTGGCTCAGATCCCATCGAAGAAATGGGCGACAGCCCTTCGGGAGTCCCGTGAGACGGCGTCAAAGAGAGAGTCGTACATTGTATGTGAACGATACCCGCAACCCCGTCAGTTTCTCTGATTGATGTAGGTGGTTGACGGGTTGACCGGGGAAGGCGAGTTCGAAGGGGACGAGCGGGGAAATGACTTGTCCTCGAAGATCGGGAGCAGCATCGACTACACGAGTCAGTAGAATTGCGCAACTTATACGTACGAAAATCACGCACACTGCGCTCCTTGATTAGACGTTCGAACGACTCCTTTTCACGCCGGAGCCCGGCCAGATACTTGTGCTCCTCGCAGCTCAGCTGATACACCACTGTAAAGTAAACCTTCACACCGATCACTGGACTCGCACTGCGGTGGACTTCGATCCGGCGCGCAAACTCGAGGCTAGGCTCGAACATTACAATGAACTTGAATTGTATCCCCGTCACTGGCAGCACCTGGTCGTCCGTGTCATCAGAGTAGGCGTGCACGATCACCGTCTGTGGAGGGGGAAGGATCCCATATTGCATGTCAAAGTCGGCGTGCAAGTGGCCCGCGAGTATCCCTTCGAGTAGTTCCACATTCCCGAAGGTCGTTTACGGATATACTCTGGGATGCAAGGCTGGACAGGCACGATGCTAAGACACGGATCCTCGCGCTAGAACAGGAAAGATCTTACAACGTCGCAATCTCTTCGTCGTCGTTCAGCATGATGATCTCGTCAGGCTTCGAGCCCTCCTTTGTCTTGCTCGCTGACGCGGATAATGGGGCACCACCGCGGATCCTCCGTCGGTTCGCACCCCTCGCTGCTCTCTCCTTGTCCTTTTTCTGTAGCGCCTCGCTCACTCCTGCAGAACCCGAGTTACCAGATACTTGTGGTCCGGGTTACTCCGCTTGTGCCTGTGCTCCACCCTTGGCCACTGCATCGAATGATTTGAAATAAACGCTTTCGAGTCAAGGTGGCACTAGAATATCCCAGTAGTTTGTCCAGATTGTATTTTATGGCATCGACAATAGCAAACTCGCGATGATACGACAGATACTTGATCTTGCGGGAATTCCATGGTAGTCGATGTTGGGGACGAAGGATTGCAGGGATCATGGTGTTCTACGCCTACGGGGAGATTATTGATAGTACCAAAGTGAAGCGTGTTCCGCCGGCCGGACTGACCTGAAATGCCACTCGGTGACAGACTAACGTGATCACGGAACCGACGACTTGCGAGGACAGCATTGCTGGTCGTGCACCTTCCGACAAAGGAACTTGCCTGGAAGAACTCCCACTACGAGAGCTTAGAGAAAGAGTTTAAGCACATAACGACGGGGACTATGAGGGAAACACGCGTACGCACCTGTCAGGAACCTTTAAGCTTAACAACCTCACGAGTCACGACAGTCTTCGTCAACATAGAACTTCTTTCTGGGCACGTGACAGCCTGTGGAACTGGATAGTGAGGAGGGCGGTCTCCCAGTTTTGCGATCGCTCAAGAAGCATGTACGGTCAACGATTTCGCGAGCGCTTGATCGGCAGCCTTGGTTGCGACTTCTTTGACCTCTGGAGGAATGAAGTCGAGAACATAAAATTGTGCTCTGGCCTCTGCACACAGTTTGTCGCCGACGTCTACGACGAAAAGGCACAGACGTAGGAATGCTAGTAGTGTCGCTGGGCGGCCAAAGGTGATGGGGAGCGTCACCGCAAGTTTCATACCTGCAACGTAATGACTTGACGAAGGACGAGACCACAGAATGAGCAGGACCGTCAACCCTGCAGTGCGGACTACGGTACTATGAAAGATGACAGTACCATGACAGTGGGAAACCCAACAGACAAGACAACAGCCCCGCAAGGCGCTACGGGTGCATCGTGACTGTACCCGTTGTTTTCTGCGCCAAGGCCGACGAGAGCAACTCTTGGGTCGATGACTCTTCGCAAGAAAATCCTTCAGGACGAACGAGCGGCAACGGAAGAGTGACGACGACACCTCGGGGACCGGTCCTCGATCCTAATATCTTCCAGGCCACCATGTTCTGATCGGCGTGCTTCGTCTCTATGCATGAACGGCGAAGAACCGGTGGTCCGCAATTGGGACTGTCGCGGGATAGGTAAAAGCTGAAGGGAGTTGTAGCGAGCGACTCCGACCGCCAACGCCTTTCAGGGTGTCCTGCTGCGTCACAGCTGCTACTCCTACCGTCGGGTGAAAGCTTTTGGCCTCCCACACACCGCTTCGATCCTACAAACCTTGTCGTGAGACAAGGACGCCGAACCTCCAGCTCATACCCCCAACGCTCCTGGTTAGAGTGGAAGGGGACCACGGACATGTACTCTCGACCATCGATTTCCTCCAGTTCCACCTGTATTGGGGCTCACCTTTCTCGTCTTCGCCAGACTCCGTGAACTTTCCCTTGCTAACTGTTACCGGACCCAAGTTGGCTTCTCTGCCCACCCAAGTCCCGTCTTCTCGCTAGCATCGCCCTATCTCAATGGACCCATGCGCTCACGACGCATGCTGGTCTGACCATGGGACGAAACGTTCTCGGCTAGATATCGGGCGCAAGAATGTCACGTCGCCCAATCCTGGGATATGCACATCACGATCACGCCATCCACCAGAATCGCCTCGTGTTGCCGTCCTTTTCGACGGTATCGCGCAGTTGTCGGAGAACGTCGGCGATCCAAGTTGGTGGAGAGGGCGCAAAGAGCACGGAAGTGGGGCTGTGCGTCACCGAATGGGACTACGCCCGCAAGAAAAAAAAGGGAGAGCAGAGGGCGACATTTCCATGGCGCCCCTCACGCCGCCCAAGCTCGACCAGAATAGAACACGGAACCCACACACCTCCGCCCTGCCGCCGCCGCCACACCCCACGCAGCAGAATAGCGGTCACACGACCGTTGTGCGCTCACTTTGGGAACAGCACGCCAGGACAGTGGGTCCGAACGAAGTGCGTGTCTTTTCTTCTTTTCAGAGTCGTGTGCAAGGCCCCAAACGACGGAAGCCTTGGCATCGTGGACTGTGGGGAAAAAAGGGTCTCAGCGGCTTTCGCCATTTGTGGGGTCCTTCGGCCGTGCTCTGAGTACCTCGTGTTGAGCTCACACGACCTTCGCTCGGTGACGCGCATGCCCCAAGATAAGGGAGCCGATTATCACCCACTCAACACGTGTAGAACCAAGCACGCCATCCTGACCAAGGCATTGAATACTTGCCATTCAAGAATGAAGCAGCCCTTGAGGAACACGATAAGCGCTGACCGGCGACCGGTGACTACCAGACACGCTCGGCCGTGCCACGCCGTCCGCGGTCTGGGCCAACAGAGCCACCACTTGTTGTTCCCACATACCAGTGAGGGATTATGGCTGTTGCGAACTCACCGGACGAATAAATAAATAAATCAGCAACATCAGGAACCAATATTGCGACTGGCTCATTTGGTGCGACCGATCACGACGAAAGCGACGGCAAATCACGCCATTGCGAACGAATCTTGCACAGATGGACCGCTAAGATATCATCATACACACCAGATCAGAGTACAACAAGAGCAGGTCCACAAATTCTACGCATACTAGATTTTGAACCCGTCAGCAAGATGGTTACTGGACCATGGAACAGAGATAACTCACTCTAGTGAATGTTCCCATGGTGGTGAATGTTTCCTTCCTCGGTGGATCATCCTTTCCGCGGTATAATGACTTGACAGCGTCGCTCATGTTGGCCTTGCGCTTAGCCTCTTCCACAGCGAGTGAACTCGTGAGCACCCGCGATGAGGTTGATATTGTAGGGTTCAGGCCGGGCGCAGGCGAAGGGGAGTGCCCTGCTGGAGACGATTTCTTCTTTTTCGATCCGGCGATAGCCTCGTCAACGATCGCCTCCACCCCAGCCTTCCGCTTCTTCGTCTTGGACTTGGCAGGCTCGCGCGAACGACGAAGTTCCATCGCCGTACACATGCGCTGCTCCTCGTCTTCAGAGGGATTGATCGTCATGATGTCGGACGTTTGGGCGAATTTGGTAGCACACTGAGGACAGACGTCGAGTTCCTCCCTGTCAGCGGAACCGCCGTTGCTCTCGTCGCTGTTCGATACCTCTCTGGTGGATGGCGTTGGACCAACGAGTATGCGCAGACCTGCTTGCGAGAAAACGCAGCCACAGGAGCGAATGTAAACAAACGGTTGTGTTCCATTCATCTCTTTCAGATTGAGGGGGCAGACAAACTGCGGGGCGTCGGCGGAAGGGCTAGGTGTCGACCGTGTCGTGAGCTTTAGAGTTTTGACGTCCTGGATTAGGTGTGAACGAGAGTATAGGAGCCGAGATAACCCAGCGTACCTTTAGCGAACGTATATGCCCACATATCTCCTCCCCATCTCCATATGTTGACTTGTCCAATAGATATTCGATGATGGCATCCTTGTTATACAGCTTTCCTAGGTCACACGACACGATCGGTTCCCGGAGCAAATGCTAGGAAGACAGGATATTAATAACGCGTTTCTCTTGGGCGCGCTGCGAGCGAAAGACGTACCTTGGAAAGCGCACAGAAAAACCACCTGGCACGCACTTGGTTCGCCTTGTCTGCCTGCTCTGCCTTGGGCCTGGCCTTGACGAGGTCGCGTCTGTCGGGGATGCTTCCGCCGTCATTGCCCATGGTGATGGCTGTGAGAAAGAGCCGTGTGGCGCGCTGGCGCTGATGAATAAGCCGCTCAGGTCAAGACTTATTTGTAACTCCGACCCATCAGCGTGTCAGTCACATCGGATCCGAGCGTCTGTGAATATGGCCAGAATATGCGGGAGAAACGAGCAGAAAAAGGTGTTTTAATACTCTGAATTTTTTTTGTTGGGCGCAGCTGGTGCGAGCGGACGGACGGCCGCAGGGGACCATGTTGTTTGTCAGTGTTATTTTCCAAAGGTGTTGCCCTTTCGAGCGGCGGCTCTATCGCTGAAAAAGGTCGTCTCAGACTGCACAGCACAGTCGCCAGAGCTTATAAGAGGCCTGGTTGCTCAGTTCCACGACCCCCGTTTTTCATGCCCACGTTCTAAAATGCTCTATAAAGCATTGATCAAGGGTAAACGGCCCCTCCAGGCTGCCTCTCATGTCATTTCTTCCACCACGTCCGCTGCTGCAAACACGTCCTCTGCCATTTTCTCTCGAGTGTTTGTGAAACGAAGGATCAGCTTGTCTGGAACAGTGCGCTCTCTCAACAAGGGCGCCTTCAGGCGGTCTTTCTCCACGCGAAATGTCATTCCGCCCGAGTCACCCGACCAGCTTCCGGGCGCGTCGGCCGCGCCGCTCTACCGTACGCTCCGTCCACTCCCTGCACCCCGTCGATCTGACCCGCAGTCTCCCAGGAAAAATCGTAACAGCATGGACCCAAACGCCTACGAAGTGGTATCCCCTCCCGTTCGCTGTCGGCGCACTGCTCCTCCTCGCTATCCAGTTCCATAGGCTGTCACGTGCTCAGAAAGAAGTCCATGTCGACGAAGACGGTCGTGAGGTTATCAAGCTTAAAGGTCCCTGGCAGGTGCGTACGCGTGTTTCCCGCATGGTGTCTGTCATCAAACCCTCTCTAGGTTCACGTAATGGGTGCTCTTCCTCTTCGCAATCTCTCTCGGGTCTGGGGCTATCTCAACTCATTTGAGCTCCCCATTTGGGTTCGCCCCTACGGTTTTCGGTTTTATGCTTCTGTTTTCGGTTGTGATTTGGACGAGATTGAGCCGAGCGACTTGACACAATATGCTAGTCTGGGCGCCTTCTTTTATCGGAAGCTAAAACCGGGCGCACGACCAGTCGATAACGCGGTCCTCGTGGGTTTCCGTTTCCGTAACCTTGTCGGCCCGTCACTAATCACCATTTCAGGTCAGTCCGGCCGACGGGACCGTGATTCACTTTGGTACCATCGATAATCTGCGCGTGGAGCAAGTCAAGGGGATCACGTATTCCCTAGACGCGCTTCTCGGCGTAGAACGGCATGACCCCAGCAGTCCTTCGTCCCCAACATCGACCGTCATTGAATTTCCGCAAGACCAAGCATCCGTCGATCATCGCGAGTTCGCCATCGTTAACGGTATAGAGTACAGTCTGGACAAACTACTGGGATCCTCTTCGCCAAGCACACCTGGTTCAATGTCGCCTGTTGAACGCGCTGATTCAGACTCTGATGGCGACGAGGAAATACCCCATAAGCACGGTGCACAAATCGACGCCTCGGTAGCGCAAGAAGGTAGCCTTCAGGAAATTCTGGCACACGACGTCTCCGTTGCTCGAGAGATGGGCGTACAATCCTCTCTGGGGGAACGCAAGAGAAGTATATCGGGGACCAGTGTTCGGAGTGGCAACGCGCTCTACTTTTCTGTGATATACCTTGCGCCGGGCGACTACCACCGTTTCCACAGTCCCACCGCATGGGTCGTTGAGAAACGACGTCATTTCGTCGGTACGTATACTTGATTTTCCACGGGTCGTCCTCGGTGTACTCACCCCTCTCCGTTTCCCTCTCAGGCGAGTTGTTTTCGGTATCCCCCTACATGGCCAAGCGCCTTCAGAACTTGTTCGTGCTCAACGAACGGGTCGCCCTCCTCGGCCGATGGCGGTACGGCTTCTTCGGTATGGTGCCCGTCGGCGCGACCAACGTCGGCAGCATCAAAGTGAACTTTGATTCTGTAAGCCCGAAAACACCGAACTAAGGGACGATCGCGCTGACACTGCCTCTTCCCTCCCCCACACACACGCATGGACACAAAAAGGCACTGCGCACCAATGTCCGCGGGCGTCCACCCCCACCGGGAACGTACACCGAGGCGGTCTACTCCGCCGCGTCAGCGCTGCTCCACGGGCAGCCACTGACGCCGGCGCAGGAGATGGGCGGCTTCTATCTCGGGAGCACGATTGTGCTCGTGTTCGAGGCGCCCAAGAACTTCGAGTTTGCGGTCAAGCCCGGGCAGCGAGTCAAGGTCGGCAACCGTCTCGGGGACGTGCCCGGCGCCAGCGCGAAACAAAAGATGGAGTGACGAACGCACGAATCGGCCGACTTGACCGCGGTCCGTCCGTCGTCTTTCTGGACACGGTCCTTTTTCGTTGCCCCCCCTCCCGCCAGGCACTTCCGGCGCCCCCCTTTTCCCTATCTTTCCTTTACCCTCGTTTGTTCTTCTCGCGCATAAGCGCTTTTAGCTTTCCCCCTGAATGCCCGTCCAGTTGACGTGTTTTTCTTGCTTTTTGTGCTCTGTCGCTCATGTTGTCTCGTTCTTTTTTAGACGATGTGACCTGCATCCTTTTTTTCTTATCATACTTGTTGATGGAGTCGGCTGGCTACGGATTCTATATCGCGGTGTTTTTTCTTTATATTTTTTTTGTATATCATACCCCGCACACGGCACGCACTTGCACACGTTCCATATATCACAGTATGACAAGAAAGAGAGAGAGATGACATGAAAGAATGAATATCGCGAGTCCTTGCTTATCACCCGTTGGATTGAGACAGCTGCTCTTGTACCTCGTGGGCTACCCAGGGACGGCTTCAGCGTACGAGAACCGCACACACAAAGCGATACAAAAAATCAAGAAGGGCCAGAATCCCACAACCCCAATTATAACCCATTCCACCAACCTCCCGGAGGTGTCCCCTTGAGAGAGGTAAGACCATAAAAATAAAGTATATATAAAAGATATTCATCTCCTGTGGATGGATCCCGACCACCGCCCTGGATCAGTTCACCCCCCCATCATCCTTGATCTTCGATCCCTGCTCCCTGCTCCCATCTCTGTTCCATCAGCGAAATTGGCGGATCCCCTCATCCGGCCGTCTCGTCTCCCACAAGCCACAAGCTGACGAACGGGTATACCCCACCCATCATACCCAGTCAAAAACACCCACAAAGAAAACAAAGAAAAATCTGTCATCATTCTCACATCTCAGACCCCAAGCGAACGAAACGTGGCGAAAGGAAGCAGGGTGTGCAAGGGGGGCGATCTAAAAACAAAAGCAACACACGTGCTCAATTGCTCCACCACCTTTGCAACGTGGTCGATCTGATCTACGGAACAAGGAACGTGGCGAGCGCACCACATGCTTGTTTTAGGTTACATTCAGTACAAAGGTCCTACACCCTTCAGCATACTACCTTTTTGAGAATACCGGTCGCAAAGAGAGCGACAATGATCGGTATTATAACGACAATACCCAGGTCGCCAACGGTACTCTCGATCTCATGCTCGATGCACCACAGTGCGATCGTCACGAGACATACCACAATCACCCACCACTGCTTGAGAGTGAATGCTTCCCTCGTCAGCCGGATAGTCCTTATCTCAACCTCGCCATCTCCGTCTGGCGCACGGGCAGGTTAGTAACTCACAAGGAGCAGCAACCAGATGAGTATAACGGAAATGATGGAAACGGGCAGCGCGACGGCGAACCAGCTCGCTCAGTCAAGTTTGGGGTCCATGTATCCCACAGCGATGAGGGTTTCTGAGGCGACGAAGTGGGCGAGCTTTGACCACCGATGTTGGCCGCGAGCGCAATCCCGAGCTGTGTGTGCCAACATGTTTGAGCGACTACCAGTGAGAGTCGACCAGACTCACGATCAAACACGGTACGAAAGGTGCCCTCGCAGGCAACGTCCGAAGAATAGGCTACTACATAAGTAATTAGAGAGTAAGCACACCGTTGCTGTCCAACGTACGCGAATCGACATGAAACAGAGCGCCGGGGCCGCGACGTTACTGAAAATGCGTGTCAGGGTTCTACAAAGACAAAAAAAAAGGTGAGGATCGATGCTGACCTGATCCACGTGCTGGCAAAGCACGATACTCCCCGTAAAGGCCAAGAGAACTGTCCGAGGTTCGTCCTATCGATATTCATCTTGCTTAACGCGGCAAAAATTGTTAGACCGCCGATGAGAGGCATGATTGTCGGGGAGAACATGTCGGAGAATACGTGCCTGGGTTGGCGTGGATTAATGGCTGCCTCGAACTAACTTGGTCGCATCCCGCGTCGACAACAGCACAGAATCAGCGCCGTCCGAGCGAATGACTCTGAAAACAACTAGAAAGAATGGAACGAGCGTCGACGTGACAAAGAGCGGAATTGCCTATAGTCCGTCGAGTCTGACGTTGTTCCATGAATAGTGTCAACGTACCTCGGACGCCCACACAATCGTGCTAAACATCAGGATTGCAAAACATTGGTTTGCTTCAGGACTGTCCTTGACGACGTTCGTGTTGATGAGCGTAATGAATACGAGGACTGCAACGATGAGGGACACCCTCTTCTGCTTTAGCCTGAAGCCACCGAGCGGCGTTGGAATGTCCACGGTGCCACTCTCATCTTCACGGGCGAGGATGACTCCGCCCGTGTCAGAGGCCCCAGCTTCCCCGCGGCGCTCCTGTGCCAACATCTGCCGTCATATAGTGTTGCGCTCCCAAGCTATATGCTCTCATTGATGAACCTTGAGCTGCCGTAAAGCCATGGAGGGGTCGTCACCAGTGACCCACTTGGCATACAGTGACAAGGCGGTCGATTGCGCCCAAGAGCTTGTCCTTGGAATTCTGAAGGAAAGGATGTCGAGCGTTCACTACGTCGTCTATATGTTGGTTTTTGAGCTATAGTATGCGTCAGATGGTCTGGACACACGCTGGGTGCAACTCACCCCACTATATGTGACTTTATCATACCTATGGGGTAGGTCAAGGGGTCAATCGCACGAACGCATCCGCGACGCGCTTTCTTAGAATCTTGCGAAAGCCGGAATGATTGACTTTGACGTACGACTCCAAAGAGGAAAAGGAGAGGTAGAGGTTGGTGATCTACGCTTGAACAAGAGGCGAATATCCCAAGCGTAGTTGGTATTGGCGGTCTACACGATCTCCGTTGGGTGCGACGTGACATTGTCCTTTATATTCATGAGTCTACCAGCGATACGCCCCACTGGCGACACGCTTGCGCCCCCTGTACGGGATCGAGAGTTCGATGTCAGGTCCATTATCAGAAGAAACACTCCAGCGATGCACGGCGGGACTGAGGTGCGCACCTTGCAAGACATCAATAGGGCCAGATGGAATGAGAATGCAAGGGTGCACCTGACCCGCTGCGCACAGAACGCAGGGTGTGCTGAGGCGACAAGCAAAATGAAGGCGTACTCACGGAACGACCGGCCCGCACATGCCGACTACAGACCTCTGCGATCAACTGCTCCGGGCGTTCCACCCACCCGTGTCACGTCTCCGCAAACGTGGCCCCTTCGACAACCCGATGGTCCGCACTCCAGCTAACGTCCACCTTGGGCCGTCGTGCGCCCACCGTCTCGTTCCACACCACTTCGCTCACGTCCCATACCCATCGCGCCCGTGCAATCGCTATGATCGCGACGCCACCCCCGGGAACGAGTACCAGGCTTGCGTGCTCTTCTTGCCCGACCGCACCGACGTTGCTCCCGCTGACCGTCCCGCCCCGCCGTGGCATCTCTCGTGGCGTCAGCCCGCATGGAACTTGGCGCCCCAGGTGTGCAAGGTGGGCCACGCACGAGGCGAGTCCGTGGATCGAGAGCGTCTGTGCCCCGCCGATCGTGGGCGTGTAGAGGCCTGTCGGAGTGGACAATGGGAGTGCAATGCCCGCCGTGGGGCAAATCGTCAGCGTTGGCTTGCTGTTCGCGTTCGCATCCGAAGTGGGGATAATGGATGCGCGGAAGAGCGACACTCCATCATGGCGTTAGCGAGCGTCTTGAGCAGGTAATGGGAGATAGGGCAGCTTGGTGAACGTGGCACCTTCCGGATGAATGGTGGGGTTGGTCCAGGGTGCAAGGCGGATGGATCAACCACCTGTGGCGTCCCTGAACGCGTTTCCTGTGTCTACACCCCGAAGTGTGCATTGCTGCGCCGGAAGGTTCAGTAATTGACCTGGAGATAGCAAACCGCGCCACTGTCCATTCGCTGCATCATCGCCGTGAGTGTGGTGGATGGAGTCCATGGAATCCTGGACAAGAGTATTCTCACACGCAGCGCTTCCCAAAGCGCCCATCATCGTCCACCCGACATGCTCAACAGACGCCAGACCATTGGCACTGCCATGAAGAGATGGAAGAGGATCGAACTGCGAGGAAAAGTGCAAGTAGGTACATCCGGTGTGTAATGGATACATCGATGACGGACGATTCACGGTTCACGTTCACGACGTAGGCTCGGGCGTAGCGACGGACACATCGAGCACTCACTGAACATTCAGTAAAGCCCAAGTTACTCCCCTGCTCGTTCCCGTCGACATTTTTTTTTGCCCTGCATCCGGCGGGATCCCATCATTCGTGGATAGCTAGAGCAGATGGTAGCTAACCACGAGCAAGTCGCGGACTGGCTCAGCGGCGGATTCACTGGGCGGGGTAGGTTCGAACTGGGCCTCATCACCCTGGTAAGTCACATGCCTGTTTGCAGGTACCTCTGTGATCGTGTACGAGCGACACTCATCCTGTGCTGTGCGTGGGATGTCAACAAATATGTCCATGTCGTGGACTGGTGGCCTATTATCCTTTTTTCTCATTTGGTCTTGCGCATTCCTTTTTTGAGGGGAGGAACGAAAGCCAACTTGTTGGACCTATCGAACGATGACCCGCCGAGTTGTTTGGATTATTTCGACAAGGACCATTAGCCTCACGGCAGCCGCACCGGTCGTGGTGGTTGCGCAGCAGGAAAAAATGACTAGGGTATCAGCTGATGCCAAGTTACGATTCATCATAAGGCGCAGGCTGCGCAATCACACGTGCCGTTCTGGCACCGCCCCACTTCCTGTGGCGGCTATGATGTGCATTTAAGCGCTACACGTCCAGTCTTTGCTACCACGCCATCTCAGTTTTTCTACGATCACCAGCCATTCAGGCGTTGGGAATCAAGGCCCACGATCTGGTTCGAGCATGTCTAGTTCCTCAACCGTGAGTTCCAATATATCACTTCTAATGTACCGACTTGAACTAACACTCTGCGCACATGGTACGGCAGCTTCCATCCACGGCAAACAATCTCGAATGTGTAGAGCAGGTGGATGCAGACAAGGAAATGCCTGAGCTCAAGAACAAGCTGGGGGAAGGGATTACTTCCCTGGACGATGCAGCAAGCACGATCCAGAATGAGGAAATGGTTATTACGAGTACTTGAATCGATTTTCTACACAGGCCTACAAAGGTCGCTAATAACAAGACAGGTATCCGGGCGACAGATCTCGCTACCGGCCTTCGACGACTTCCTGCCGGGTTTTATGTTTCGGTGTATCACAGTGGCCTTGAATGGAGGACAGTCAACATGCCTGTCTCAGTGGATAGTGACACGGTTGAATGGAGTGGACCCATTCCGATGTGAGAATCTCCATTTTCCACCGGCGTTGCACTGACAGGGTTCGTAGACCATCGGACTTGCCTGCCAGTGTTGGTTTGGCAGTCCAGGCGTCGTTTGAATTCCAGCCGACGTTAGGTGATGGAGAGCAACTGCGGAAGTTGACGATCACGGTGGAACAACTGTTGGATCGCAGTGCAAGACAACATTGCGAGTACGATATGGTTTGTATGCAGGTTGGGTTCTGAAACGACGATAGCATTCGCCTTCTACCCAAAGGGCGGTGACGCTATATCACCTTGTTCATCTTTGTTGGTGACCGTCACAAGGCAGAATCGCGAGAGGGGCAATTTGACGGTCCTTGAACCACATCGCGTAAGTATTGGTTTACATCGTGTCTCATTGAGGAGTAAACATATATCCGCAGTCAGTCATAGAGCCACGAGACCGACTGGTAGCCATGACAAACAGCGGCCATGTTGCTTTATCACGCCACCGGAAGCACGGAGAGAAACAGGATCTAGAAGACGCTATTGTGCAGTTCGAGCATGCGTTGAACATTTGTCCTGGGGACCACCCTTGTTATGCAGCTGCCCTGTCGAATATGGCGATGGCAAAACTCATCCACTGTCGGGCTTACAACACTACTGCTTCCCTCGAGGTGCCACTGACGATGTATCGCAATGCACTTGCTGCTCGTCCTGTTGGCCACCCGGACCGACCTGCAACGTTAGTCCTGTTGGCCATGGTGCATCTGGCGCAATTTGAAAAGCAGAGCAATCGGTGGGACGCAGCACAGGCTGAGACATATTTAGATGAAGCGATGAACCCCAACTCAGGAGCAAGTCACGAGCGCCGTGCGGCATCTCTGATGCTACAGCTGCACAATAGACATGTGATCAGCGCGGGACTTACGGATGGTCAATCATCCATAGCACAAGGATCTAGTTTGGGTGCAACAGATATCGATCTACGGGACCTGGGTCGCGAGTTATTGTGCCGGTATCAACGGTTCGGTGATGTAGGGGACCTCCAACAAGCGATCTCGTGTTTGGAGTTGTGTATCAACGCGGTCCCAATCTGGGACTCCTGGTACCCGAGAGGAGTGGGGAATCTCGGTACTGCGTTATGTTTTCGGTTTGATCGCCTTGGGGATCTAAATGACCTGGAGAATGCAATTTTTTGGCATCGGGATGCTGCCAGGCTCACCTCCGAAAATCACCCTGACAAGCCCGGTCATCTAAGCAATCTGGGCAGCTCCTTCTTCACTCGTTTCCAGCACCTCGGACAGCAAGACGACCTGGAGGAAGCAATCTCTCAGCATCGGGATGCTGTCAGGCTCACCCCTGAAAATCACCCTGACAAGCCCACTCGTCTGAGCAATCTGGGCAATTCCTTCCTCACTCGTTTCCAGCACCTCGGACAGCAAGACGACCTGGAGGAAGCCATTTCTCGGCATCGGGATGCTGTCAGGCTGACCCCTGAAAATCACCCTGAGAAACCCGGTAATCTGAGCAATCTGGGCAGCTCTATCTTCACTCGTTTCGAACACCTCGGACAGCAAGACGACCTGAAGGAAGCAATTTCTCGGCTTCGGGATGCTGTCAGGCTCACCCCTGAAAATCACCCTGGCATGCCCGGTTATCTGAGCAATCTGGGTAGCTCCTTCTTCGCTCGTTTCGAGCACCTCGGACAACAAGACGACCTGGAGGAAGCAATTTCTCGGTATCGAGATGCTGTCAGGTTGACCCCTGAAAATCACCCTGGCAAGCCCACTCGTCTGAGCAATCTGGGCAACTCCTTCCTCACTCGTTTCGAGCATCTTAGAGAGCCAAATGATATTGAGCAGGCAATTGCACTTTACTCGAATGCTGCTTGTGCCCCTGCAGGTCCAATTACCGATCGATTTCGCGCGTCACGCCGTTGGATCCGTTGTGCCCATGTACTGCGCCACTCTTCTCTACTCCCAGCATATTCTGTTGCCATCGATCTCCTTCCACAACTCGCTTGGATCGGTCTCTCGCTGCAAGATCGTTATCATGCACTCGCTCAAGGTTCTGATGTGGTGCGCGAGGCGGCAGCAGTGGCCTTGGCCTCGGAGTGCTCAGAAACCGCTATCGAGTGGCTTGAACAGGGTCGTTCAATAGTCTGGGGGAATTTATTCCAGCTTCGCAGCTCGTATGACGAGTTGTCGTCTGACCACCCTGATCGCGCTCATAGACTTCGTGAACTGTCTACTGCTTTGGAACGGGCAGGCGCCATTCAAGATAAACCAATTTATTCACGGAAAGATCTGGCCTATGGTGAAGACCATCGTACCACGGAGTCTCTCCAACAACAGGCTGACATATACCGCATGCTCGCCATAAAGCGAGACAAACTACTACAAGAGATCCGAACATTGCCTGGATTCGAACGATTTCTCCTTCGCAAACAGTTTTCTCAGCTCCGTGCTTCAGCCCACTCTGGTCCAGTGGTCATTCTGAATGCTGTACAAACCCGCTACGATGCATTGATTGTTCTCGCCGATGTTGATCATGTAATTCATGTCCCACTTCCCAACTTCAAGCCTGAGCAATCGGAACAATTTCAGACTGTCCTGAAGAATGGTGTTCGCCAGACTCGTAGTGTATCTCCCGACGAGAGGTATTACCATGTTGAGGAAGGAGGGGGTCGCAGTATGTGGGATGTCATCCTGGCACATCTGTGGAAATGTGTCGTCAAGCCGGTCCTGGATGCCCTGGCGATCTCGGTATGTGATACCCTTGGCTTGCAATTCACTCGCTCATCTACATGCCCGAGCAGACTCCTGGGGACCTATCACGCATTTTTTGGTGCCCGACTGGACCGATGTCATTCCTTCCCATCCATGCAGCTGGCTTGTATGATCCTCGGTCTTCGGCACCGGGGAATAAAGTATCCGATTTCGTCATCTCATCATATGTCCCTACACTCAGCATCCTTGCATCTTCACACAAATCTAAATCTGTACATCGCGACGGTCTCCATCTTCTTACCGTCCGTCAACCACCCTCTGATGGCCAAATCAAGCTCAAAGGTGTGCATGACGAGCTGGAACATATAAGGACAGTCGTCGAAAATGCCCCGTCAACTCAAGCCACCCTCGTGGAGCCTTCTGCAGGAACGGTCGAGAAGGTGCTTGAGCTGATGAAAGAGACAGACTGGGTCCATTTTGCCTGTCATGGAGTGCAAGACAGTAGAAATCCAACGAATAGTGGGCTTTGTCTTGCCGACGAACGCCGTTTGAGAATATCCGACATCGTCGCGTTGTCGCGCCCGCATGGTGGGCTTGCATTCCTGTCCGCGTGCCAAACTGCAAAAGGGGACGAGGATCTCTCCGACGAGGCCATCCATATTGCAGCAGGGATGCTGTTTGCAGGGTACGGAGGGGTGATCGGCACGATGTGGTCGATCAGCGACAGCCTTGCACCCGCTGTTGCCAAGGACGTTTATGAGCAGCTATTCCAGAGCGGATCGAGGCCCGATTATCGAGATGCTGCACGAGCGTTGCATTTCGCTGTTGGGCGGCTTCGGGAGCGCGAGCCACAGGTGGCGTTTAGAGATTGGCTTCCGTTTATCCACATGGGTCTCTGAATTTTGGCTGTTGTTGTCACCCGCTGTGTACTTACTTCCCACTGAATGTAGTTTAGCCAGCGTTTGATTATTTTTTGTGCCCCTCAAAGTTTATTATCCTTTGTGGCGTTACGCCCCTTTCCGGACATTTACATGCGTGGGTCTAAGCATGTCTCGGTGTCCGGTAGTGTGGCTTTTATTCCTTTCGGGTCGCCGGTCGCGAGATCAGCCTGAACATAGACCCCCGCCACCCCGGCATCGTCCACTTCACTACACACGTACAAGCTGTAATTTGTAGAAGCAAAGAGTCCACGACGAGGAAAAAATCGTCACAAGTCATCAAATGAGCGAACGCAAGTTCCAGACTCTTCCCCACTTCTCTGACTGAGATCCGGTGTCGCCTTCCAAAATGTTGTGCATTCGACCTTTGTTCATCGCCTTCATCCGTTCTCGCACGACCGTCGTTATACGACAGTCTCTGCGTGCGGTGCGGGGTAGTCACTCTTGCTACACCATCAGACGCAGCATATCCATGTCCACACCCTCCATCGCCGCATTCGCCCCTCCTCCCGTGCGTGCAATGTCCAAATGCACTCCGTCTAGCGGGCTCGACTCCACATCGCACTTCACCCAAAGATTGGCCACATCCTAGAACGTCATCCGATCGGGTCGATAGCGTTCGCCTTCCTCGAGGGTTTGCTCTCGTAAGCAATTCGCTCGCGGACGTAGGCGCGTCCTCGCTATGGGCGTCGAGGTGGAGCAGAGAGGCGTCGTGCTCGATCATGTTGTGTCGCGCGAGATTGGCGAGCGACATGCATATGTACTGCGCGAGCAGGAAGATGCCAACGCGAGGATGTATGCGAACCCACTGAATAACTGTCCCTCCCGGAGCGCCTTGACGATGTCAGACACACCAAGGTTCTTGCCGTCCCGTGACCTTGAGTGAGGGGAAGGCGAGTTCGAAGGGGACAGCGACAGAGCCGCGGTGACCCAACATGGCCCTCGGCACATACGGAGGACAGGACAGTGTCAGGAAAGGCTCACAAGTAACCATGATTGGCGAGGGTGTTCAGGGCCTGAGATCGCCGGGTTGTGGGGGGCAGTAAGCGTGGGCGTCGTTCACCTCGGGCGTCAGCCTGCCGGTTCCTAAGGAGTAACGTCAGCTTTTGAGACTAGTAGCCATTGTTGCGCACTGCTTCAGGGCTTGCGTTAGTTTTGTCAGGTAGTCAAGTGCACTATTGACACTTTATGCTCTTAGCGATATAGAAATAGGGCTTCTCTCTATTTGGGATCTCGAGACGGGCCCGCTGTCACCCGGCCGTCTAGAAATATTCTGTACCCACCAAGCACCGGGGATGTGATATCAAAGAAGGTCAAGGAGACCCGGAGGGCCGATGGAGGCGGAGGCGACAGCGCTACAAGATACGAGCAACAGCACTGTCGACGCGCCTTACCACTCAACGACGGCACACCTGCAGAACCCCAGAACCTTCTAAACCTCCAGGTACACCACTCGAGCCCATGGATTAATGAAATGTACCTCCGAGCTGCGACAGCGATGGCCACCTCAGTAAATGCAGACGTGTCTCTACCGTTTGATGGTGGCGGTGGTGGTGATTCCAGGAACCGAACTAGAGACCTGTAAACGGAGTTGAAATGAGTCGATGGAGGATCAGAACAAAGTACGCACGACGCAAAGCAAGTGACCCGGAATGTCAAATACTCCTACCCTACCAGGATAGTGAGTGCAACGGCGAGACGATCGCAAGAAGTCAACATATAGACACTCACACAGTCCTTGTCGAAGGGGACTTGGGAGTTTTGGCGGTACTTCTGTCCTACGTTCAAGATCACAACTCCACTGAAAAGATGATCGAAACATCGCAGACAAGGTAGTCGGTAGTGAGGAGGCGCACTGAGAGCATCAGCATTAGCCAACACTTGCCTAGCCCCAAGGTAGCAGGACATCACATTGTAAGACAAGCTTATGTCATACGGTATCTGTAATGCTCAGCTGTGTCGGTGATATCGTGCCAAAAAATATCTGCCGATGCAATCCCAGCGAACGCGAACCCGCTACCTTGAGTAAGTACAGATATTATCGATACCAAAGAGATTATTTTTCAATCAGACAACGCAAGATAATTGAAAAAGTCCAGACATGTCATTTCTGAGCAACGACAGTATACGATACATCAATGTCTGAATCCACCTGTCCGATATCATACGATCATGCGAAACACAGGATGCCCGAGCAGGCCAGATCAGAGCGGGTCAACGAGCGCGAGAATTAATGCGATAGCGATGCAATTTGGAGGGATCGGAATTGTGAGAACAGATAGAAATGTGATGAGTCGACGAAGAGAACACCGAGCAAAGCGTAACACCTGAAAAAAGAGCCCGAGAAGTGAATGGTAATAGAATCGATAAAATAAAACTTCACTGTTCGACACATTACCTTGAATGATTATTTCTTGCATTGTCTAATGTGGCGAGTCCGCCCTTGCTTCACCGTCTCCTTGGGGCCTTCGCATGCCGGGTCTTGACGATTGTCGATGGCCTTTCCTTTTCCTTTTTTCTGGGATCGATGCGCAACCTGTACTGGTGTCTCTTCATCGACTTCGAGCGTGCGCTTGGCTGGTACAAGTCTATGTTTGCTGCTGCTTGCGGGATGGCTGGGACTAGTCTCGATATCGGATAAGTCACTGAGAGCGGCACTAGTTGCCGGGGCAGGGTCGGAGATAGGCCGAGGAGGCGGTGAACGTGCAGTGGAACGTAGCGGAGATGTTGGAGCGGTCGTTGTTGTTGCTGTTGAGCTGGTTGTAGTTGGTACCACAGTCGAGGTGATCTCAGATCCCGCTGGAACCAATGATAAGTCATGTGGTTGCCGAGGGGATGATGGCGGTGGTGTAATCCGGCTAGTGGTGGACGGAGGCCGTGCACGAACTATAGAAGCAGTTAGCTCTTTGGCACGGGCCGCAGCCTGAGCTCGCATAGCGGTCAAGAGACCGTCTTCGCCGTCCGAGTTGCCGTCGTCACCACTACCATCTTCTGATTGGTCGGCTGAGTCGGCGAGGCGGCCAGATGCGTCTTTGAATAGTACCCTGTAGAGCTCTTCAGACATGACATAGTAGAGAATAAAAGCAAAATGTACGTGTTGAAATGCTTGAATAATGCGGCCTTCCATCCTTCGTCCTCGCACTTGTCAATCTGCTGGAGTATCGTGTAGTAGAATGTTCGGTAGTTGAACACGCCATCCTTCTGAGACCATCTGTTCCTAGCGCTGATGCCAAATCTCGCCTGGCAACGATACAATACAGTTAAATAGAACACAGTAAGTGCACGCACCAGAACACATGCATACGCAATATGTGCAGCCCAACTCTTGTCATGTTGTGTAACTCGGCATTGCATTGGCGTGTACCACAGGAGTCTTCTCCCAAACTTGTCGAGGGCCCTGTAAAAACATGGCCTATGACCTGTGGCTGTTAGTGTGGCCTTGCGAGCCAGAGTAGGACTAAGGGAAATACACATGCGCTCCAATAAATATCCGTGAAAGAGGCCTTCGAACATGTTCTCAGGGTTGTAATGTTTCCCGGGAGGGTCACCCGCCCAGAAGAAGGTAGGGTAGACCTTTGATGACATCTTGATCTTGCCGTTCATCAGGTTTTGGCGGCTGCTGTCAAATGAAATTAGTTGAGTCTCAGATGAATACCTACCACACACCTTTCAGGATCTTCATCATATGATAACAATGAGCTGATGGGGCACAAGAACTGGGCAAGAACTGGATGGTTTATTCCCATATTGGAATGTGAACCATTACCAGTGTAAACAGGCGGGGAAAGTGCCAAAATGGCAGGGTTCAGGGCTGCATAGTGACCAATCTTGTCTTTGAGGTGCACTGTGTCATCTGCACAGGTCATAGATATTGTCTTGTTCATCTAAAATGACATTTGGTGAGTAAATGGGTGCATATATGTGCATATATGTATGCACTAAGGAAATGACATGGTATAATTCCATGTTCTTGGATGGATCGTTAATGAGAGTTAGGGCTCTGCATGGGTAGTCAGTACCCATGGTGGGTCATGGGTATGGGTATGTATGGGTATGGGTGTGGGTTGTCAATGGTTAACCCACCAACCCACCACCCATGGGTTGGTGACCCATGCATATTTTTATTTATTTACTAGTGCAAAAGATTTTGTTTACTT